>QUTJ01031673.1:0-14709 GCA_003573635.1 Goniomonas avonlea | reverse complement strand
TGTAATCAATTGAGAATATGATCGCTATCCGTTTGTAATCAATGACTAGAACATCTTTTGAAACTGTGTAACCAGTTTCGGCTGTCGCCCCCCTCTACCTCCCACAGTGGCAACAACCTCAGCCTGTCATTGCGGGAAACACGCACCCAGACGTCAGGAGCAGTTGTACGCAAGCAGTCATCGACTTTGATGAAACCGCCAGCCTTGGTCTCAACGCCCGCCTGCGGATACTGTTAAACACCTTCCAAACACTCCACGCCCACCGTCACACTCACACCGCTCACTCTCTCTTACTAACACCGCTCACTCTCTCACCCTCACATCCAGAGTGCTGGGTAGTCTCTCAGTGTCCGTCCCTGTGTCCCACCGTCCCTGTCCCTTCGACGAGGTTCTGACACACCTTCTCGAGGTCCAGCCCGGCGGAGGTCGGGGTGACACCGGTGCACACGAGCAGCTGATCCGCAGTCATTGTCTTGATGGTCTTGTCAGCATCCTCGTACGTCAGCTGCAAGGGACGGGTCAGGCTTGTTCAGCCAGGCGGAACAGGAACAGGAACTGTCAGATCGCACCGTGAAGCCTTCGGCTGGAGAATGCTTGACGCTCTTCAATGACACGCCCGTGTGGCAGTTGATGCTGCGTGAGTCGTCAGCACTGATTGCGCACGTGGGGCAGTTACCGCTCAGAGAAGACGCGAGCGAATTCTTCACGAACTTCAGTGTCCAACTGTCTCATGAGGCATGAGCGGACCATCATGTGAACCTCGGAGCCCAATGCGCCAAAGTAGTGGCCCAACTCGACGGCGATGTATCTGCGAGGGGTGAGGGCACCGTCAAGCCAGAGGGGTACGCACCCAGCGCCAAGGACGATAATCTTCTTGGGTTGCTTGGTCAAACGAAGAGCTTCAGTGCTGGTCAGGTAGGGTGTGTCAGCCAGGCCCTCCAAAGGAGGGATGGAAGGCACGCTTCCAGACGCGATGAAGATGCGGTCTCCCGTCAAAACATCGTCCCCAACCTGCAAGTTGATCAGCGAGCAAAGAAATACTTATAGGTTGCGATCGCTGCATGATGTACCTGGATGGTCTTCGGTCCGATGAATCGCGCGCTGCCTCGGTACCAGTGCTTAGTCTCGTTGCCCTCGTAGGACTTGTTGATGGACGCACTGTCCCCATCCACAGCGGCACTCGTGCGTGTCACAAGCTTCTCGATGTCAACGGACTCAATCTTCGCGTCAATGAAGAACTTGTGAGATTCTCTGATCTCGGTTGCCACGTCGGCCGGGTGAATGAGCATTTTTGACGGGATGCAGCCGCGGTTCAGGCAAGTGCCACCAAGGCCATCCTTATGCTGTCCAAACACGGTGAAACCATGTTCAATCATTGCCACTGCGCCCACTGTGAGACGAATTTGGAGACGAGAAACAACGCGCCTTTGAAACCGAGCTTGTTGGCCGGGGTGGAAACCTTGGCGCCACCACCGGAGCCAATAGTGATGATGTCATAGTGCTTGGCACCTGCTACTGTAGATTGAGCCATTGAAAATGTCTGTTGCACGAGGGCTGCACGATCGGGTCGAAAGTGCGCAAGGAGCCGTGAAAGCCGGAGCGTCGCGCTTGTCCGAGGCAGGTCGGTGAACCTCCCAGCGCGGAAGCGGATCAAGTCTCCCTACATTCCCTCGGTGTATGCCGCTGTTAGCGTTTTGATTAGGTACCAATAACCTGTAACGGAGTTCGCTCAGGATTTTTCGTCATGGAGCATCCGGCAAAGGCTCGGGAGGCGGTGACGAAGCCTGCAAGGGATGAGCTTCGTCTCAAGGGGGAAGCTCTCATTAATGACTGTGGAGCACTTTCTCGTCAGCTGGCTAAAGGTGCTGGAGTTGAAGTGCGTCACATTTTCTCGTGTATTTGGCCAAGGTTCTGAGCCTCGAGCCAGGAACTCGGCAAGGCTGCGAAACAGTTTGCGACGAAGGAGTTTGTGATGGACAATACCGAAAAGGTCCACTGTTTTGTTTTGTCTAGGGATTATCCTGATTGTGTCAATAGTCGCTTGGGCAGTTGCATTCGACCCTGTACACCCTCGAGGGCCAGTGAGTTTGTTTTTGGTCGTGTCTGGATGTCGCACTCACTCAGGACCTTGTGTCTGCAGTTCCGATCTGGTCCTAAAAAGGTATCATTGTGCTGTACCTTGGCAGTTGCGCTCCTTATCCCTTTTGCCTAACTCTGGCAGCCTCGCCCCATGTGGCGAAATGCAGGAAAAACTTGCAGCGGTGTCTAGCACAGCGCTTCAAGAAAAGTTGCGCACAGGGTTCAAGCGCAGTTGAACTGACGGTGACCACATCATAATGGTTCGCACTCTTTTCAGTGCCGTCGCGTTTTTCTGCGACCTCTTCGACGACCACCGCTCCAAGCGCTATGATTCGACTCCAACCACAACCACCAGGGCAGACGGGATCCAACCTCAGGGGTGAAAATGTGGCATGCTTGACAAGAAACAACCAGGGTCATAAATAAATATATTCACAGTGCGCGGTCGAAAATGTACAACGCTCAAATCACATCGAATTCTAGCCGCCCGACGAATCCTTTCTCTACGTCCGACGTGCAATCGAGTCCTTGTCGAGGTATCAAATTACCCGACGACAGCAAGCCGAGGTGGCGTTCAAGGTCTGTGACAACACCGAAAATTCATCCCACTCTTGGGGTCATCAAGCACACGCAGAGATTAGCATGCGTCGCCGACACGCTTCGACAAGAAACAACCTGGGCCATACAGAAATATATTAACAGTGCGCGGTCGAAAATGTACAACGCTCAAATCACACAAGGATTCGTCCAGCGGCGAGACACCCGCAAGGATCTCTCGAGCCGCTGTGACGACATCTATCTCGACGTCCGACATCCAGTCGAGTCCTGGTCGAGATATCAAATTACCCTCTCGACGACATCATGCCTAGTCCTTGTCGAGGCATTCAAGTTACCAGCCTAGGCGGCGTTCAAGGTCTGCGACAACAGCCAAAAGTCATCCCACTCTTGCGCCGGGTCGTCCCAGTTCTGAACGCCGCACATCCATGGATCAGCACACTTCTTCTCTTTGTCACAGGAATTCTGCAGAGGGGGGTCAAGAGAGACAGGAGTGTCTTTTGTCACAGGTCATCAGCAGAGGGATGTCAGGAGAGACAGGGGAGTGACGCAACAGGAGGGGGGAGTGACGCAGCAAAAAAAAAGGAGGAGAGTCAGCACGACAGAAGCACACGCAGAGCGAGAACAGCAACAGCACACACCGTTGCGCCAGGCTGACAGACGTGGGAGGGATCCGGCATCGAGCAGGCACAGGCTGTGCAGAAGGTGCCAGGAGCAGGCGGTGGCGGTGGCGACAAGAGACTCCCAGCAGTATCAATAATGACGCCGTGCTCGCCAATAATGTGCTGCGGCGGCTGCTCGATTGCCTGAGCAGCGGTCGGCCCTCCAACCGACGGTGGTGGCTGCGAGAACCGTCAGCTCAGAGCAACTACATTGGCGTGAATAATGTGCTGCGCTATCGCTATCGCTACAGTCGCACAAGCGGTCGGCCCTCCAACCAGCGGTGGTGGCTGCGAAACGTCAGCTCAGAGCAACTGCACCGGTATCGCTACAATACGTACATTTCCGTCAATAATGTGATCACGACATGCATCGCTACAATCGCGCACAGCGGCGGTGGCGCGAGCAAACGTCAGCTCCAGAGCAACTGTGCCAGCCATCGCTCTCACTATCACTACGCTACATTTGACAATCAAAAGGAGCGATTTCGAAATATCCCGAAAAATTGCCATTCCGCCCAAGAGGACCGAGCAACTGTTTTGCGGGTGTATCACCAGAAACTACGAGGGTTGCAAGAAGGTGCAACCCCGAGACAGAGGCAGACGGCTAAAGAACAAGCCACGCCCCACCAAGCTCGTGATCCGGCCCGAACACGATCCACCAATATTCCAGGATAATTGGAAAACCATGTCTGACCAAAGAGAAAGCAAGGGAAGAATTAACGGAAGGAAAAAACCACGCGATTCGCGATGCCAGCCTACAACTCAGTATCGATGTAAAGCGAGAGATGGCGATCCTGCACTGAAAGCAAAAACCAATGAGAGAGGGGGGAGCGAGAGTGCGAACGTACCAAGGCAGTGGTTGGTAGCAAGCCCAGGCCGCCAGCGAGATCACTCAGAGAGGCGCCGCCTTGTCCCAACACTTCCTCTTCCCAGTCCTCGCCCTGCGCTTGGCGTGAGATCTCGACAGAGACAGACGAATCAACCGACCTCACTGTCAAATTCGCCTTCGTCGTCGTCCCATTCGAGCCCGTTGGCCTCTGGTTGGTTTGAAATGGTAGGAACGGTGACAGCAACGGGGGGAGTGACGTCCACTGGTGGCTTTGAATGCTGAACCGGGTGCGGTCTCCACTGATTTGTCTCGGAAGACGATGCTGGTGACTGTGGGGAGCCGAAGGCAATGGTGGCTGGGGAAGAAGAGAGAGGAGGGGATGGCGCGGGCTGAGAAGCGTTGGGGAGACTTGAAGACAACTCTGTATAGCCAAGCAGCCTGTGCGGTCCTTGTTAACAACAGAGCGAAGACAAAACAGGCACAGAAACGCACGCGGTGTGGAAGATCTTTCCCAGTCGCAAGAGCATCTGAGACACCGTCACGAGGAGATCTGTACGGCCTTTGAGCTTCGCAGTGGCGGCGAGCACAGCCAAGAATGGCACAACCATCGGCTTGACAGCCAATATAGCCACAGCAGTTGGGCGTTCGAACGTCAACATCTATAAAATGTGTCAGCTCGGAAGATTCTGACCACGGCACGTACGTCCTCGCAGGTCGCAAGGGCATCATCTGTCCGTTTTCCAATGAGTTGTACGAGCGCTTTGGTTCCCGCAATCACGACGTGGCAACCCCACTGAGCAGCAATAGGCATCATTGCAGACATTTCCCTCAATTTCTGAACGCGGTGTGAGGAGGAGGCAGCAGGGAACAAAGGGGTACCTTGTGGCTAAAATTGAGACACGCAACCATGTTGTCATACGGAAGGTTGAGCAGCTCCTCAGGAAGAACGAGTTCATGACCAAAGGGATTGGTGGAAAACAACACTCTCTGAAGATCTGGGACCGAGCGGACCAGGATTCCGAGCACAGCATGCTGAAATTCCTGAACGCCCATGACACACGAGTCTGGAAACGGCTCAGACCGAGAACAAAGGAGGTTCGCAACCCACCTTGAATTTCCACTGGAACTTCAGAGAGGAAATCAGGCAGGCGGATGTCGGTTTCCATGAGCATCTTCGGATCTGTATGTAACCGCAACGACCGACACAATCCTCGAAGCTTCATGATTCCGCAAGTGCGGCCAGTGCTGACCTCAGCCTCTTGCAACACACTCTCAGCCATCCGCGCAAAATGGCCTGGCGAGGCATCAGCCAAGATTTTGGTTTCCAGTGACAAACCTGAGAGACTGATGTTCTCACTGACATAGAAGAATGCGAGGATAATGTATCCCTGAGCTGTTTCCTCTGTGAACTGGTCAATGACTTGCCCAGCCATGGCGCGCGCATCGCGCTCATGCAGCTGCTTCGTTTCAGGATCTCCGTAAGACCTGTTCACCAGAGCAAGGACTGAGTGGAGTAGAAACCGCTGAGATATTGAAGGGTTTGGTTGGGACAATGATTCGCGCTTGATGCAACTGCGACACCCAAGTGAGCACAGGGCGAAGTCGGAGGGCGGTCCGAACGCACCCGAAGAAGCAGGACCAGTGATCAAAGAACATGTCCAACATCACGGCTGTGTTGCTTGCAGACATTGCAGCTGATTCAGTCGAAGTCATGTCTGATGGCCCCCCGGTGGGAGAAGCCCTCTTGCGAGTGATTCGCCTCCTGGTCATCAAGAAGGTACACTCGGTGCCCCTCTGGACGCAAACCTTGCAAGGCACCTTGCCGTCACACCCTCGCTTACTGCGACGGCAGGCATCGCAGGCAGCGGCCTGCCGCTTTCTCTTCTCTTTGGGGACCGTTTCCCCGTTGATGGCCATGGTAAGCGGGGCCAACCCTTGCTGCATCATCTTTGAGGGTGGGTCGAGATCTTCGAGCGGAAGCGCACAGCCGAAATCCGCAGCCGTTTCTCCACGCGCCCAATACGTGATCCAAAACCAAATGGGTCGGATTATTGATATAATCAAGCGGGCACTTTTATGGCGATTGCAATTTTTACGGAAGCATTTACGGAAACTCAAATTTGAATTTGGGGTCCAAATTTGGATAAGTTTGGCGGTAGCGAAGCTCTGAGTCCAAGCGTCGCTTCAACTTGCTTGCGATCCGGCAGATGCCGTTTCGAGTTTGAAGCATTGTTCCAGAAAAAAATTACAGCTGGTTGACGGATAGATTGTCCAGCATGTCATTACGCGAATCGCTGCTCATTGGTGGTGTCAGCGTGGTGCAGTTAACAGCTACAATGTACCTATCAAGGAAGGTGGTTCGCGACGTGTCTGCGTGGCAATCTCAAGCGTTTGTCACCTTGCGGAGGCGGCGCCGGTTCGTTGATTTGGAACTCATCTTCCCTCAATCCCCCTCACCACGTTTGATCCACTTGGATTTTCCGCGTCGAACTCCCAAGAGGAAGGAAAAAAGCTCAACCAGGACGTTGGCTTTCTTTGTTTTTCTCTGCCAACATGGCTGAGGTGGACCACAGCGTGTCTTCAGCAGGAAGTTACTTCCGAATGGCACAGACTGCACCAAGTTTCCCAGGAGATTTTGACGATATGGAGATGAACGAGCTTGGGCAATGTCTGAGGCAACGGCTTCAGGATCGTCTCACGACCCGTGATTCGAAGATGTCCCTCAACAATCTTCCTTTATTTGTCGAGCAGAATGGATTGTGCGAAAGCTCTCAGGCCCAAACGCCCATTTCCCCTGCAACTGCCTTGCGAGTGTCTGTGACCCCGCCGAGAAGCCCGAGTCCCTTTTCTTTGCACTCGTCCGAGCGTTGCTCCATTGGGCGCGATCTGTCTGCAGCTCCAACCCCAACCCCCGGAACTGGGGCGCCCACGCTCTCCTTTGTTGTTTGTCCGGCGAATGACAGAGCTGTGATGGCACAGAGTCGGAGCAACGCTCCAAGAGCAGAGGTGACTGTGACTTCGTGGAGTTTCAACGGACAGCCCTCCGTGGACGCAAAACTTGCCACGACCCTCACCGAGACGCCTAAAAAACGTGCACGTACCAAGAAAGAAACACCTAAGAAGGAAGTACCTGTCTCTCTTGCTTCCCAGATTATCAAATCAGTCGCTTTGGCGCCGAAACCCAATTCGGAACCCGGCGTCAGGGGAGGAGCTCCCGATGCCCCCAAGCGCTGCAAGCCAGCACAACCTCGAAAGCCTCGTAAATCACGTTCCAAGGCGTGCGAGGTGATCCCAACTGCAATCGAGGTTCTGATAGATAATCATCATGTCGAATCCATCGAGGAAGCCCCGATCGTTGTGCCCCGTCCTAGGTGCGTGGCATCTCTCCAGTGGCAGATTCGTTTCTTTTTTTACAATAAGTCAACAGCGAGGATGCTGCCAAGATTGCTGCTTCGATGGGCAGAGTCTCTCGGAGATGCTCGCAACAGCTTGAGCTAATTCGGCGCCTCTGCGATGCCCGAGTGGCAGCATGGGCTCAGGCGGAAGCCCTCCGACGTGCAGTCACAACTACATTGGATATGCGACAGGTGAGAGAGAGAGGATTCCCGTGTCTGTTTTCCACTCGTGGGGTCTTGATTTTTACCTTTTACTTCAGGGGCACGGTCGCGCAAAGAAGCGACTAGTGACAACTGTGCAGCTGTGTGGTGCTGTGGACGCTGCTGAGAACGAGGCAGAGGAGACAGTAGCAGCTGCTGTTGCAGTTATTGATTGGGGGACCATCCCCGCTTCAGAAGAGGTGAGCACACTCCATGGCTTCTGCTAGTTCTCACACGGAGGACAGGATATCGAAAGGGTGCGGGGATACGTGAGAATGTCACTGCTCGCTGTTGCTGCGCCGGATTGAAACGGTGGTCAAGGGCAAGAGTTGGGGCCCGGCAAGAGTCACGCTCCGCTCCGTTTGGAAATCCAAATTGGGGTGAAGGGGTGTACATATTATGCGCGTGAATGTGTCATTCGCGGCGTGGAAAGAAAGAAAGTGCCTGCGGTGCCAGCGAGGATTGTTGATGCCCAATTCTATGCTGCCTGTATGCGCACCGTTAATGCTAGTCCTAGTGTTACTAATCGAACTATGAGACCGATGCCGGTCAGGGCCTGAGTGGCTGAATCCGCAAAGGAAAATGTGCCAGGAAATTTGTGTGATATTGATTGTCTGCTTCTGTGTGATCATTTGTAAAATGTTGTTTGACGAAGGAGCAATGGCAGTTTCTGTCAAAAGACACCATGATTTGTTATTTTTGACGTTTTGCCCATTCAGTAACTCCAAGCTCAAAGATGCTCGTGTCCAGTACACGCGCACTGAACTCCTGCACGTCAAAAGTCAGCACGAAGGAATATGAAAGAAAACCGCACCTTGAACTCAGCAAAGGACAGCGTTCCGCTGTGGCTGACATCAAATTCCTTCATGATTCGCTTCGCGACTTCTTCGTCAGACAAAGCACGACGCTTACCACCTGTGGTGGATTCGTCATCGTCTGATCAGAACTCATATTAACAAACCTTGGCCCTCAAATAAAATGCTGCTGGGTACAACGCCAATAGTTATGGCGCCGGAGAGCCATGACGTCAAATCCTCCATGGTAACAGCGCCAGTTGCCTCAGCATCGAGGAAGGTGAACAACACCCCGTCAACGTGTGCGCGGGTGGGCGGTGGCGTGGACAACATTTCTGTCAGCAAGACCAAACCAGATTGAAACTGTTAAGTCCAAAATCAGACGCCAAGAAAGGGTCTGTCGGGGCGCACCTCTAAAAAATCGACCTTTCCGTCATTATGGCGATCAAAGAACCGGAACAAGTCGAAGCCACCTGCCTCGGATATCTTTTGCAATGCTGGGAGCTCCTTCAATTTGGCAACGGGGACGCGTCCCTGCGCATCAGGCTCAAGACTCCCGAAGGCGGCTTTTTGGAACCAAAGCCGAGGTGATGCAGTTCCGTGAGCAGAGTTGCTCAATTTCTGCACACTTTCCAAATGCTTCATGGCTATTTCAGCGTCGCGTGGACTCATACGAACCCGTGAGACTGCTTGAACAGCCTGTGACCCCTTCCACCACACATAGCTACAGCGAGTCAGGACCGTACAAACAACAAATCAGAGTGTACCTGGTGCCGACAACCGCTCCCGCAGCGACGACACCGACAGCAATCTTCACCCCGCTTCCACCCATCGACTGTGTTGACATAGATCGCCGACCATTTGGCAACTGTCCACGGCCAGCCTGTAACCGTGCAACCCGCGGCGCCAAACGGAACAAGCGCATTTTTGCCTCTCTCTCTGCGTCTCTGGTTTCGTGGTCCACACGAGCAAACCACGAACTTCGATAAACTTTGCTGACTGTTGTGTTCGGACAAACCCCCATTTTTTTCCCGCCAACGTCAACCGCCTTGACAACCAGCCCAAGCGATGCGCCGAACGCGAAGCAACCCAACTTCGCAACCCAGGTTGTCTTCCTTCTGGTCTTCCATTTGACCTGACACGCCCCAGCTATGCTGAAGACGGCTCTGATTCTGAAGGGCAGCATTCTGAGGAAGAGTTTCAATCCGGTCCGAGTGTCAAGGTCTGCCGTGATGTCATCGTCCTCGGGACTTACGCATCGTGCAGAAAACCCCAGCCAGCAAGAAAAAGGCTGCAGCTTCCAGTGCCAAAAAGACACCCGCTTCTGAGAAGAAAGTCGAGCCGAGCAGTGTCAAGAAGACTCCGGCACGACCTCCCAAGGTTCCCACAAGCGCGGCAAAGGCCCCGAGTGCAGTCAAGGGAAGTGCCGCGAAGAAAACTCCTCGCGGAGGTGCCGAGAAAACCTCTCGCGGAGGCGCTGAGAAAACACCTCGTGGATCTGCGCGCAAGAGCCCGGCAGCGAGCAGCAAGAAAACCTCTCGGGTTCCGAGTGGGGGCTCTCTCCTCGGTGATACAAAGTGATCAGCAGTTCTCGACTGCTTACATCGTTTGACACAGAAATTGTTAAGACAAACAGTTCAGCGCTACCATCAGAATCTAAATCGCGGGCCAAAGATTTGAAGGGTGACTCGGCTTCCTCGGCTATGTATGAACTCATTGTGTTTGTCCTCGAGGTGAAAGTCCATGAATCAGCTCTCTCGTGCTGACGATAATCCAGGCGGCGGGTTGTGCGAACGCTCCTGGGTTCTTTGATGAGTTTGAGGACGGTGATGCAGATGAAGTCGTTTCTCTACTTGCGGACCACGTCAAGGTGTGTCGAAATTGCTCGACCTCATCATGCTTACTCGGGACAGGCTTCCGAGGACTCTGTGGTCAACCCGCTCACATCAAAACACAAAGATTTTAAGCGGTTTCGTGCGAACTTTGAGGCATTCTGGGAGCGTGTGATCAGCGACATTGATCTCAGTCATTTGGTGTCGGAAGAAAACGACACAATGACTGACCTGCGGAAGTGGTTGACCGCGATCTCTGCGTGAGTCACCTCATGGCGACGGCACCCCAGCTAATTTTGATTACATTTCAGGTCCAAACTTCAGGCGTTCCGTTTGGCCGCCACGATTGCTTCAGTCCGGGTTGTGGACGGTTTGATTGGGCACTCAAACACGCTGCTGCGACAGCTCGATACCACTCAGCGCCAACTGAACGCTGACGAGTCAGGAAAAAGCAAAGTTGTGCAACAGCGCGCGTTGCGCTTGAAGCACGAACTGTCAGAACTGCAGGAAACTCGCAGGGCTTTGGACGACGTGCGGAGCATGTTCTGGGACAGGTGATTATTCTGGTTTGCTCTTGCTGTCTGTAACTAATCCGTTGCAGCGTTTTCATGCATCGCTATCGGGATGTCAGCCCAGCAGTCAGATCCGTGTGCATGGAAGGGTTGGGTCGCTGGATGGACAACCTGCGGTCCGAGTTTTTCCAAGACTCGTACCTCAAGTATCTGGGTTGGGCTCTGAACGACAAGGTGCATATTTCTCTCAGAAGGACATTCGTGGCATGATAATGTGGAGCCATATGAGGGTATCATCCACAGATGTTATCCGACCTAAGTTATCCGACCTACTCACCACGAGGTCTAAAGAGTTGATGCAGGACAAGGATGTTCGCGTGACAGCGATTGCTGCTCTGGAGAACTTGTACCAGCAAGAAGACCGCATTCCACAATTAAAGCTGTTCACTGAGCGCTTCAAGGTATCTAGCCACCATGCCAATGTGGACAAGACTGAAGACGTATTTCGCAGGGTCGGCTCGTTGGCTTGCGTTTAGACAAGGACACGGAAGTGGCCGCCATGGCGATCCGCTTGCTGGAGCTCTTGTGCCGGTAAGCTGTTATGCCCTCGTTCCTGCTCCCGAGCCCACTGACACCACACAGACAAGGTGTGCTGGACGATGAAGACGTCCCCCAGGTGAGCGCTGCGCACACTGCCCGTAAACTTGGACAAAGGTTGAAGCAGTCCACAGGTGTATCAAGGAATTCTGGATGCCAACGAGAAAGTCCGTCACGCCACGGCTTCGTTCATTGCCATGGTGATCGAACTTCAGACCGAAGACATTGAAGACGAGGGTGAGTCGGTTGCCTCACGAGGCGTTGCAGCACTGTGTCCTGAATTTGCTTCGCAGATGAAAAGAACCAAGCGTCTCTCCGTATGATCCTCGGCTTCATCTCTGAACACGCTCCTGAGTGTGACGATCTCACGGCTGTGCTCGAGTTCCTCTGGATTTCCGTTGATGCTCTGCAGGTGATTCATGTGTTCTCTGTGGGTGCGGTCCGGGTGCTTGCGTGTCGTTCACCTCGCGTTGCTTTCCCTCACCTGGCTTTGGCAGCGCTGGTCAGCCATTGCAAACCTTGCGCTGAAAGGCTTGCCCAAGGGTTCCTCCGAAGAACCTCTGACAGAACTTGAGCAAACCAACCTCATCAAGGTCCGCAATTTTTTCTTCTTGATGAGCATGATACCGTCTTTTCTTCTTTTTCTCGTGTTGATTCGTTCCTTCAGGTCCTGCGCACTGTGACGTCCCTCGTTGCTGGGAAAGCTGGCAAGAAGGGCGACAAGAAATCGATTCCTAAGGTGACAACTAGCCTTCTCATCCTGTTCCTGACTTCGCCTCCAGGGGTTTGACGTGGCCGAACAAATGTTTGACCTCTTCAAGGTGCTTCCAGCGTTACTGGTCAAGTTTCAGGCGGATGAGGAGAAAGTCGAGGAGCTGGTGATGATCCCTCGTTATTTCGACTTCAAAGCCATGAACATGACTGGGCAGGCCAAGGTACGCCCTCGCGCCTTGCTCTGATTCTGTGTTGGCTGCGATGGTCTGGGAGTGTCCCCATGTTCCCATGTTCCGCAACGAGTGCCCCGTCCTATGACGTGTCCTGTCTGTCCTCCCCGTCTGCCTTGAAACCCCCGTACTGTGTGTCCCTGTCTCTAACCCTCTCTTGCAGCGATTCAAGGAGTTAGTGTCGCTCCTTACATCCGTGTACACCAAGAGCACAAGCCGCTCTGTGCTTCATTTTACCGCCCTCACACTGGGGTCCCTGATGGTTGCGGAGACTGCGCATCGGTCCGATGCTCAGGCCATGGTCGGCAAGCTGGGTGATGACATTGTGGCGAAGTTCCGGGACTTGTCTCGCGATAAGAAGGTGACTCCGTGATTTCCATCGGTCAGACCTGTGACTCCTGTGCCAGTTGAAAATCGACGACAAGAAGCTGGAACTTGCGCTGCGGCGTCTCCAGCACTTGAGCGGCAAGCTTGACCTCCACAGCCCCACTCTGTTCTCCGAGGTCGCCCATATCCTGGGTGATGCTCACGATGATGGCGTTGATATCCCTGAGGTGTGCCTTTTTGCTTTGACTGAGAGTGGGTGCTGGACTGGGGGTGGCTTCCTTGAGCCTGTCTGCTCATTTCTTCGTCCTCGATGTCATCACGAGACCAATTGTCTTCAGCGTTTTTTGCTGAGAGGATTCTTCGCAGATCGTTTGCCCGTGCTTGGAAATTCTTGCTGCGGATATCATGTGGCAGTACCAAGCTTGTGTCAATGAAGAACCCAAGGATTTGTCAGCTGCGCTGGAAGAGCTGCGTGTCAGCCGCGACACCTGGTATTCTCATGCTGTCCCTCTGCTGATGCATGCCTCCGACGATGGTCGCTACACTGTAAGTTCAACAGATGAGTTCCGCCATTGTTGTTTCTCAGGTGTGAAGAAACCTAACTATCTGCGACCGGATGTCTCTCTGTGTGATGAGAGAGCGAGAGAGAGAGGGGGAAGGGGGGCGAGAGAGAGACAGACACAGACACAGACACAGACAGACAGAGACAGTGAGAGAGACAGTGTGTGTGTGTGTGTGTGTGAGAGAGAGAGAGAGAGATTGAGAATGAGAACGAGTGAGTGAGAGAGAGAGAGTCCGAACCAGTTGGTGTGTCAGATTGCTGTTGCCATGCGATCTGGGCAGTCATACTACAATGGTATCTGGATAGACGTCAGATCTTGAGACGAGAAGAGACTAGAGATGCCTCTTGGTGTCTAATCTCGTTGCCTAGGTGTTCCCGTTGGCCGTCGACGTCCTTTTACTCTTCGGTGGGTCCGCTCCAATTGCAGAGTTGAAGGTCGCGCCACCTGCTGACCTGTCCATCGCCCTTCTGGACTACACTCGTCACGTTATCATCGCAAAAGATCAATTCGGTGAGCGCCCTTCCGACTGATTGCGCTCTGTCCCTGTCTCCGTTGCTGTCCCGATCTCGACTGTTTCGTGTGGTTGCGTCCTCTGGCTCACACAAATTTTAGCTCCGGAAATGAGTCCCGTTGCGACAATGGAGCCTGCGCATCAAGCGTTGCTCGGGTTGGCCAAGCTGGTTTATTCTGGTACTCTCGCCATGGTACGGCTGTCATTGCGCGGTGCCGACGAAAAACTGCTTCATGAGATGACGATGAGGTCCTGACTCATTTCGCAGAATCACACTCCCCGTGTCCTGGCACTCATGATGCTGTACGGCGATGAGATGACCGAGCATACAAAGGTCATTCGCGGGTGGGTCACTCGAGCAGTCAATGTTTCCCAAACCTTCCTGAACCCATTTCTCTCCTCCAACCTTCTCTCCGTTCCCTCTCACTCTCCTGCTCCCCCCACTCTCCCTTTCCTGCCTCGCTCATCCTTCCATGCAGAATCTTGAGGAAGCGTGACTCAGACGAGCTCTGGGCGGTCGACTCGGAAGCTCTGCAAGAGGTGTGCTGCGCCCTCGACCTTAGTCCCATATCGCCCATCACGCTTCGCCATCACTCGGAGTGGCAAAACTCCGATGTCCGGTCCCGGTGTTCCATTTCAGACCACATTGGCTCGCGCACAGAAATTTCCCCAGTGTCCAATCAGGTTGCCGTGTGTTTCTCACGATATCGCAGATGTTCCAGTTGCTCGAGCAGGAAGCAGACGAAGCGGAGGAGGACGACGACGTGGACGAGACTCTCAAAATTTTGGGCCCGCGCATCTTGTCTGCCTCAAGCAGGATTGCGATGAGGTGAGCTTGCCCGCATTTGTCACGCGTAATGAAATGTCAGAGTCCTCTTTGTTAGTGACCGCGAGATGGTGGAGGCGGG
>QUTJ01031672.1:0-14685 GCA_003573635.1 Goniomonas avonlea | reverse complement strand
AGAGAGAGAGAGAGAGAGAGAGAGAGAGAGAGAGAGAGAGAAGAGAGAGAGAGAGGACGTCGCAAGCTTCACCTTGGAGTCCGTCTCGCACATGATGTAGAACAAGAAGGGATCAACGTCGTAGTACAGGGTCTTGTGATCGAGGAAGAGCTTCGCAAGGTAGCAGACGTTCTGGCAGTACACCTTGCTTTTGTGGCCATCGACCTGCTCCGACCATTGGTGCCACACGACAAAGAACGGGAATGGAGCGAATTGACTCCAAGCATGGGAGCGAATACTGAGGGGGGCGCAGGGAAATAGGTCCTGACCTCGAACATCGAAATGGAGTCACGGCGATAGATCTCGTCCCCAGGAGGATGACGCTGCTCGCAGAGCTTTTGGTGCTTGCGGAGCCGAAACTTGTTCTTGTAAATATTAAGACAGAACTCGCAAAAGTACAACTGATCCACATCGTTGTATTCTTTTGGGAACGGGCTGAAGTACCTGGAGTCACTCGCTCAGAACAGTGCCATAATACGTATCTGAATTTTCAGGGCACAGTGAGAGCACATACCATGTATCGATTGTGTGTCTCCCAAGCTCAATCCGATTGATATTTTTCACCTGCAGAAAGCATCTTTTCGAGACCTCTTTGAAATTCAAGCAAAATTCAGACCTTTGTGATGCGCTCATGCTCCTTGAGGCTTGCTTCATCCATCCCATCGTGTCCCTGGATGGGGTGTCATCCAACGAGCAACACGTATCGAATTGGGAAACCTCCTCAACGAAGCTAATTTCTTCGTCGTCCAGCTCCGACTGCTTTCGCTTTCTGATCGCTCTCTGGGGGTGGAACATGTTAGGGATCCAAGTAATAAAAACACTGGGAGCCAACCAGTTCGTCTGCTTTCATTTCCCAGTTGAGGCGTGCTATAGGCACCCATTCGTCCAATCGTCGATTATCTTCAACACAGTTAGGTTCGAAACAAGAACAATGGCGGAACGCACAATCACAGTAGTGAACATAGATTTGTCTGACACCGTTAGCCAGCGTTCTCTTTTCCAAAATATCGACCTCTCCTGCTCGAGTGAACGAAGTAAACCTTTGGGCAACACACGTACTCCATTGATCCTCCTTCCATCTACACATGCACTTCGAGCCAATGTCAGGTTCTCCAGGGACCGAGCTTGCTTTCGCCTTCCGACTCGAGGGAGTATCATCGGGGGCAGGGGTTCCATCTCCTTCTGCGGACGGCATCTCTGAATTGCGCCAATGCCAGTTTGTTTGGAAGCAGCAGTCGCGAAAAAGGCTCTATCTGATCTTCACTCGACTTCATAAGACGCGTTCCATACGCATAATTATCCGATAACGCAGCGCGCTGTGTTTTGACGGTGACGTGACGACGGATAAAGTCCCTCGCGCGCCGTCTAAGCGCGCTCCACTTCGCCCGTCTCCGTTCCCTTGCGCGCAGCGCACGGATTTGCAAAGCCCTTCACAATGTCGGGTGCGATATTGCATTTTACTTTCTTGCATTTTTTTTGTTGCAGTCTGACTCCTCCGGCAGGTATGTCAAGGAGCAGCAAGATTTTACAGTACATCAACTACCGTATGCGCATCACGATCGAAGACGGTCGGATGCTCGTCGGAAAGTTCATGGCATTTGACAAACACATGAATATGGTGCTTGGTGATTGTGAAGAATTTCGCCGCATCAGTGTGAAGAGCAAGACAAAGGGCGGTGGGTGGTTGCTCAATGTGTTTCAAACTGGTTTGTGATGTGTCCTTTCAGTTTCGGAGGAGCGCGAGGAAAAGCGCACTCTCGGTTTGGTTTTGCTTCGTGGCGAGTGTGTTGTTTCTCTCAGCGTCGAAAGTGCCCCGGCTCCTGAGGACAGTCGTCGCGCAGCAGGCGCGGCAGGTCCTGGTGCTGGTCGAGCTGCCGGACGTGGGCTCCCAGTTGCGCCCATGGGGCAGGCACCTGCAGGTGGTTTTGTTTAGTGTTGGTGGTTACACAGGGCTTATGATCTCTCAGGTCTTGCGGGTCCTGGTCGGGGTGTTGGTGGACCCTCAGCACAGCAGATGGCTCCGGCAGGGCGCGGCGTTGTTGCCGCTGCCCCAGTGCAGTACGCGCAGCCTGGACGAGGTGCACCTCCAGGCCAGGGACCACCAGGTGCTTGCGTCACCCCCCTCCCCCCTTGCTCTGTTGATCTGACAGGATCCAGGCTTTCCTCCGGGGATGCCGCCGGGTCGTGGGATGCCTCCGGGTATGCCCCCGGGAATGCAGGGAATGCCGCCGGGCCGCGGTATGCCCCCGGGTATGCCCCCGGGAATGCAGGGAATGCCGCCGGGTATGCCAGGTGGCATGCCGCCGGGACGTGGAATGCCTCCGGGAATGCCACCGGTACGCCTCACTTGCAGGTTTTTTTTGTGGTTTGACACGCTCCCCAGCCTCGACCGGGAATGCCAGGAATGCCTCCGGGAATGCCGGGCGGCATGCCGCCGGGCATGGGTATGCCACCCGGTATGCGGCCTGGTATGCCGCCCCCTGGCGGTCCAGGCGGTCCCCCGGGCGGCCGAGGAATGCCGCCTCATTAAGTGCGAATACACCTAGAAAACTGTTCGCTCGCCCCGTTCATGTGCGCTGCGATTTTTCAGGGACGAGAGGTGGAGGACGCTTGAGGTCTCACCCTGTTGTGGCAACGTTCCGTGTGGGGCGAAGTGCACTCACTGGCGTGTCTTGCTTACTCTGTGTCGGGTACTGGTGTTGGGGGTTTGATTGGGCGAATGAAATGCGGAAATTCGATTTGATGATATTGCAGCACTTGTGTGCCATCCGTTATACTGGCGAGCTCGCGTGCTTGAGGCTGAGTGCATTTGCGAGGTGGCACTGGAAGGATCGTGACTGTGGCACCGCCAAGCTATTAGATATTGCGTTTCGTCCGCTCCATGTTTTAAGGCCTGCTCGATTCTGCGGCAGTAGGTGTGCGTGTGTGCGCGCCACAAGAATGAAAATCAACAGCAAGACAGGCAAGAAATGAAAATCAACAGCCAAACAGCCTCTTGCCTGTTTTGCTGTTGATTTTCATTGTTGGCTGTTTTTCTGTTGAGTTTTATTCTTTTGTGAAGTCGGGCTAAAGGTCCTCACCCTCGCCGAATGAGGGAAGAAATTGAGCTGCAAACTGTGCATGGCCTGTCACCAAGGGAAGGACAGAATCCTCGATAGAAAGGGGGTCATCAAGGGCTTATGGCAAAACAAGATAGCCGTAGGAAATGTGATGGTATGATATATTACAGGTGTCGCCGCCACCGAACTTTGGCATGACACTCTTCTGATCGTTGGAATGTACAATTCTGCAACGGAACGTGAACATGAGTCTTGAAGAGCCTGACGATTCCATGTTGCAACTATTCAGCTTCTGTCTTGAATTGCCACTCTCTCCGGCACATTGGACATCGCTGGGCAGAGGATCCTTGCGAATTGACCCACTAACAAATCAGGTCAGAATTTGAAAAAAGAAACACAAAGCCAGCACCTTGACAATACAATGCATATGGAAAGGATGAGCACACATGCCGAAAACTGCGCGGAGTCAAACACATGCATAGGCAGCGACCAGAACACACCGATGGGACAATCGTCGCCTGGCATCTTACAGTCCGGGCAGCAGCCATCAAACGGCAAGCGGCAAATCCCGCAAGCCTCGTCGTCAGCAGTGCCCCAAGTCCAAGTGGCCACTGCGTGCCACCTGCAGAGCTGAAATCAACCGGCTTCACACGCAAAAGAGCCATACCCCTCGATGTCCACTTTCATGTTTGAGGTTTGCCGCTCCTTCGCTTCGCCACTCTCACGTTTAGCGAACAACGCAGCGAACGTTACGGATGACGCCTGTCATGTCACAGCCAGAAGGGGTTCCGCGATGGAGCCGCTCACTACGGTGTTCATCGCGGGCCTTCCCTCCGATATAACTGAGCGTGAGTTTGAAAAGCTGTTCACATTTGCAATTGGGTTCGAGGGTTGCTCGCTTCGAAAAAGTGGGGACGCGCCTGTTGGGTTTGCACGTTTTTGCTCGCCTACGGCATGTGAAGCCGCCATTGCAATCCTCTCCCGGACAACTTATGATGATTCAGAGACACCAAAACCGCTGCGTGCCGAAGTTGCCAAAACTAATTTGAACTTGAGTGCAACAAAGCGGAGCCAGAAGCGTGGGGCGCCAGATGGTGGCTTTGCGCCCTCCTCACGTGCTGCTTATCCTCGCGTTGACCAACTTTCACATGGATTCAACGATCCTTACAAGGCCTTGGTGCTTTCGCAAGGATTCAGTGATCCTTACAAGATCCCTGTTTATTGCCCACCAGTGGTTCCTAGCAATCCTGCCGGCCTGGTAATCGACAATGGCGGTTTCGGTGGGGCTGGCTACGGTGGTTACGGTGGAGGAGGTGGTAATATTTCTGGGGGAAGAAGCACCTATGACACCAATTCGGGTGGTCCCCCAATGTGCGATACTCTCTTCGTTCGCTTCATTCCTTTGAGCGGTCCTGTGGAACAAGAGCTGCACGACCTGTTTTCTCGTCAACCAGGGTTTCGAAAAATGTGCTACAGGGATGTCGGAAGAGGTCCGACGTGTTTTGTGGCGTTCACTTCCACTGATTTTGCCGCGAACGCGATCCGGACGTTGAACGGCACAATGTTGCCGTCGTCTACTGAGAAAGGTCTGCACCTCTCTTACGCCAAGACATCCCTGAATTGAGCTTGTAATTGACGACAATATGATAATAAGATCATTTTCGAGTTCTTCCCTCTGAACCCTGGACCTGCAATGATAACACTTCTGCAATGATAACACTGTCTGCGGGAGGACACCTTCTACTCTCCTCGGTCTCCGTGTCTCCCCCTTCCCCTGTATGAGTCTCTGCTTCAGAGAATTAAATCCACCCACCCACCGATCGGAGTCTTTGCTTTCCTCTTTTCAAGTGTTGGTGGCATTCAGGTAATCCAGAGTTGACTCGGAGAACAGAAAATATTGCTCGATCATGTTTATTATTCAAGTTTCTTGCTTATTTTTTCGATGCAGCCGAGCCCATGAGGCATAACTTGACGTCTCCATCTTTGTGGCTTGGCATCTCGAGGCCCATTGCTCTTGGCTGCATTCTTCGAGTTGTCGCTGTGCGCGTAAGTGCCGTAGTGTCCCCGAGCGCAATTGCGGGCGCATCCTACAAGGTTACACGCCTTTGGTTGGAGAGCTGGCTGGATGCTCCAAGTCGTACGTTTCCGCAAACCTGCCAAGTTGCATTGAGTGCAAAGAAAATCGATGCTGGCTTCAGCACTGCACCGGAGCCTAGGGCAACTCTAAGAGGTACCAGTCTTGCTCTGCATCTTGCGTTTCGGGGGACACAGGAGCATCGATGGGTTGCCTTTTTTCCTCTTTTGGGTGACCCGAGCGCAGGAATTCTTGCAGCTCCAGAGCACCGACGGTCGAGGCCGAAGAAGGGGTGGTTGAGGTAGAGTTCGGAGGAAGCCACCAAGGGACTGCTTCATAAAAAGGCATGGAACTTGAGCCCACATCAATTGCCGGCATTGAGGACGGTGCCGTCATGAAGCAATGTCCCTCCGCTCGCACACGCTCTTATAGATTTTCAACCCCCGTTAATTCCACCACCGAAAGGCCGGTCCGGGGGTTTTTTGCCGAGTGAATTTTTTGACACGACAGCTCATTTTCAAATTTGCTCCTCCATCTTCGTTTCCAAGCAAAATTGCTCTTGGGCCTCTTCCCAGGGTAATTTGGATCCGAATAGAGAGGTTAATTGGGTCCGAATCGGCCAGTATACTTCGAGCCCGTGGCCGAAAAGGTTGATTTACTTCCG
Organism: Goniomonas avonlea; assembly: GCA_003573635.1. Taxonomy (NCBI): domain Eukaryota; class Cryptophyceae; order Goniomonadida; family Goniomonadaceae; genus Goniomonas; species Goniomonas avonlea. Next base: position 8,849 of record QUTJ01031672.1, on the reverse strand, counting down.
CGCTGTCACACAGCCACAAAACGAAAGCGTGCTGTGGTGGGGACCAACTGAAGCGTGAGTGGAAGGTGCTGTGGTGGGCCAACTGAAGCATGAAGCGGTGGGGTTGACGGGGTGAGCGCTGTCGAAAATGCTAAGGGAATTGTCAAAGCAAGACTTGAGGCTGGGTCTGCCTCCTGTGGCACCATTCAGGAACCGCTGAGCGGCCACAGAACCATGAGGGCCCTGCCTGGGGCATAAGAGAGAAGAGAAGAGAAGAGAGAGAGAGAGAGAGAGAGAGAGAGAGAGAGAGGATTCAAGCCATTCAGGAGAGAGAGAGAGAGAGAGAGAGAGTGAGAGACAGAGGATTCAAGCCATTCAGGAACCGCTGAGCAGCCACAGACCCATAAGGGCCTGCCTGAAGGCATAAGAGAGAAGAGAAGAGGAGAGAGAGAGAGAGAGAGAGAGAGAGAGAGAGAGAGAGAATTCAAGCGAGAGAGAGATGGGAGGTGTGTGTGTGTGTGTGTCCTACTCTGGTAGCGCGGGCAGGTCTCTCAGTGGGCTCATCGGCCTGGCAGCATCTAGTCCAAGAGGGCGGAAGTTCGGTACACCCCAGACATCCGCAGGGAGTCAGACCCATGGAGTTCAGGACTCTGTTTGACCTATCTGGCTGGGATAAAGGCTGAGAGCTGCGGCTAGTAGGGGGTTCGCGCAGTGCATCGTCAACTCGCTGCCATATGCCCCAAAGGGAGGAGACAAAGGCCTTGTTAAACGCATTGCGGGCCTTCTGTGAACAGGGGATGGTAAGGAGGGTGTCTGTGATCGCTTGGGGGATGATTCCAAAGAGCCATCGGTTGGGGGTCCACTTTGCCAAGGCTGCATATTGCGAGTGCAGAGAGRTTGTCACGTTCGGTACTRGGTTAGGGCGGATCATCGCAGTAGCTTTCAGGGCGTGAGCCATGGGCAGTGAGTCAAGGAACGTGTCATCGTGGGAGGGTCCTGGGGGCGGCGGGGGTATCACTGCATCATTGATTTGGATGCCATTCACTCCGTCTTTGAGATACGACTTTGCCCATGTGAGTATATCTCTGCGTGTGGTGTCAGGGAACGGGTCTTCCATCGCAGCTGCTGGGCTTTGCCACATCACTAGTGCGATTGAGAAAGGGCAACCCTTAGCTGTCCTGGCGTGAGTGATTGTTGATCCATTCCATCCCTCTGAGGGTGTGAAAGAGAACTGGTTGGGGAGTTTAGTGAACAGGACTGTTCCGCGGGATTCTGCAAGACTGCAACCAGACAGCGGTTCACTTTGCCCTCGTCAAACGGTATCTCAGCTATGATTCTCGCTGCCCGTGGTTGGGAGAGTGCTGTCTCATTTGCCCGGAGGGTGTCAAGCATAACTGGACTTAGAGCTTGGTGCCTGTCTGATGCTGCGGCCATGTTGAAGGGGGGGTTCTGTCGCCAGTAACACATGTCTAGTCTGTCAGGCATAGTTATCTTTGTTCCATCATGAAGGCACCCAAAAGCACTGTCCTGGTGGTCAGCTGTACAGTGGTATCTTAGCAGTGGGGACGCATTAGCAGGGGAGGAGAACGCCTCCCCATTGATCTTAAAGCATATGGTTTCCAGACGGATAAGGGAGGCTGGGGTAGCCCAGCCGTTGTATCTGAGTTCAGCGTCGTCCATTCATGTTCTGGTACCAAGATCTAAAGCTGCTTGTAGGAAGTCGGGCGCTGTGCAGTTCTGCAACATCCACTGGAAGAGAGAGAGTGCAAAGTGTTCATCTTCTGCCTGGTCACCATCTGGGCGGGCGACTCTGACTCTGTATGTTCCAGTGCCTTTGGACTTCAAGTCTCCTGCCGGCGGTACCAGCGYGAAGTGTGGGCCAAGGGCTTGGATTCTGGATTGCATATATTCAAGTGTCCATCTGTGTGCGAGGGATTCCCAGAAGTCGTCTACTGCCAGGAGTGTCTTGTGGTAGAGTAACTGTTCTCTGAGACCCTTGATTCTATCGGGGGCAAAACGCTGCGTGCAGAGAGTCGTCTCGAACGTCATAGTTGCATGTACCACACAGGTCGTGATACCAGGAAGTTCGCCGAGGGTCCAACCTTGTCTTGAGTGTGTTTGACTGGAGCTCTCGTCCGTAACGCGATTGGTGCGAGGGCGCGTAAGTGTGTTTGTGGGCTGTTTGTCAAGGCGAGGTCGACATCAGTTGCCTGTGACAGCTCAGTAGTCTAAGAGTACAAACCTCGGAGAGAGAGAGAGTTTATTCAAGCATCCTGGAAACCGGAGCGGCCAACAACCACAAGGATTAATATTGGTCCAAGTGCAACCAACTAGGCCACACTCCCCTGACTCCCGAGAGAGAGAGATGCTTGAATAAACTCTCTCTCTCTCTCTCTCTCTCTCTCTCTCTTGGACCAATCCTCCGAATGGTTGGGATGCTTGAATAAACTCTCTCTCTCTCTCGGCCGCTCAGCGTCCTGAATGGCTTGAATCCTCTCTCTCTGACGAGGAGTGACGTCGCAGAAGGGAGTGAGGGAGAGAGAGAGAGAGAGAGAGTTTATTCAAGCATCCTGGATGCAGACAGTGCTGTCACAGTAGGTGCGCTGCGTACTTAGCGTTGGAGGATGACTGGGGCGGTATGTAGCCCCTTCTTCTCCATTTATGCCTGATATAGCTTGCACCGAGATACTGACACGTCCGATTGTAGCTCTCAAGGAGGAACAAAAAGCAGTAGCCTCGGAAAAGGCTCAGCGCACAGCATCACAGCATGGGCAAGAGCGTGCACTTGGCAACTTGAGTGGTACAGCTGCAGATTTATGCAGCTGGTACTGCCGGCAAGCGACCCCCCATCATGGAGACGACAGCGATGGCCAGCCCCTCAACATCAACTCGGACAGACGAGGATGCCGCTGACGGTCGCGATGCTGAGGTGTATTTCTATTTAGTTGTTGTTGTTGTGCTGACCTCACCACTTAGTCTACAGGTTGCTGCAGCATGACATTGTGGACGGCTCCAGTACTAGTGGCACCTACCGACACGATCACCAGCCAGCGAAAGACTCAGCGAGATCAGCACTGGCAGCCCGACCGACTCCTTCCACGGCCGGGGTCCCTCTCCCAAGTTCAAGATGTGGGGTGGTCCTCCTCGAGGTGGTCAAGGGCCGGATCAGGGGCGTGATTCGGGTGCATCCACGATCGCAGTGGCGATTGGGGATGCATCCACGATCACAGTGGCGATTGGGGATGCAGTGAAGGCCATGGGTCTGTGCAAAATACGATGTGTTAGAGGTGCAACAGCAGTCTGACAGTGCAGCGGCAGAGAAGCGTGCTGCGTGCAGGCGAGTCCCACACACTTGATTCATGAAGTCAGGACTCGCCAGAACTTGTTGTCATTTCAAATGTCTCTGCAGCCAACGTCTAAGTCTGACTCAGAGTCGGCTCTGCTAGTACAGCATGAATGCCCCATGTACATGGGTTGCAAATTGCACATGTGGACAGTCACTCTGAATAATAAAAAACACTTTCAGGCATAACATGCTTTTATATGTTATTTCAAATACATTTTTTTCTTATGATGTGTGTTTGCAATGCCCAGTCGGACTCAGCCTTAAGAGTTGTGCAAGTTCTGGGGCTCATGGTGCGACAGTGCATTCAAGTTGTCCGTGATAATGAGAAGGACTCATATATTAGAGATGGAGAGAGAACGAGAGAACCTGAGAAGCTGCTAGAGTGATAGAGGGAGAGTGAGTGTGTGTGTGTGTGAGGGAGAGGCGCATTGTACATGTACTAGTACATTCAGTCAACCTTGATTGCATCTATGAAGTCCACATTAGCCAAATACGACAGTAATTTTGTAGTATGATGGTACACCCTCCTTACCATCCCCTGTCACTAACCCGTTTGAAACAGTGTCACCACTGGCAGTGCCACTCGCACGGTATGAATGATAAACCACTGCAATATACGTTAGAGCGTTAATTCGAATGAATAGGCATCATGTATCAATGCAGAAAGTGATTGCAAGAATGTTCAAGTGCCTGATACCTTCAAAGCATGTTGTGCACAACGTGACAGTATGGTTTGTTCAGACTTTATGTTAATTTTCTTTTCAAGTACACAGCACTGGCCAGCACATGACAGGGGTAGCGTGAGACTGGATAGTCAACACGTGCAAACGCAAACCCCTCGTCGACATCCGGGTAGTCAACACAGCCGGCACAGTGCCGGGAGGTCGAAAATACATATATCGTACACGGTATTAAAGGACAGCGGGAGTTGGCAGCTACAAACTACCCGACTCCAGCAGGCCGCCTACCTGCAACAGCCCGCTGTGGCGCAGGGGGCGGGCCTGCAACAGCCCGCTGTGGCGCAGGGGGCGGGGTGACTGATACGCCACTAATACCTGCCAGCAGGACTGAGTCGTCTGGGCCTGGATCAGGGCTCCCGTGGCCCGCTTGCCCCACGTGGGCAATCATAGACCGGGCAGTGCGAGGGCCCGGGGACAGGGAGCGGCGGCTACTTACAGCGCTGGTGCGGACCTTCTGCCCGTGGAAGGAGGCAGGGCTGGGGGAGTACCGTCCGCGGTGCTGTGGTGTCGGTTCTGCCTTGGCGGGGGCCGCCACAGATTGGGGAACATAGACTACTGGGGAACCGTCCGCGGAAAACTGGACGTGCTGCGCACCGTCGCGCTGCATCATGGACCGCAAGCGAAGCTCCTCCGCGCCCAGAGACGGGATGCTGTCCTCCAGTGACGCGGGACGGGCCAAGCCGACAGGAACAAGGCGCTCCGCGAGCGCAGGTTCGGGGGTTGCGTCCCCGCTTTTGGCCCCAGCGAGAGAATTTCTGGCACCCCGGATTCGAACGAACCGGTGGCTGTCCTCCGGGCCTTTGGCGCGGCTTCGGCCACTCGCACTGCCGTCTGAAGGGGGATAACAATCGTGGTCATTCATCACAGTGCTCGCATTCGAAATGTTGCTCCCTGCAGACACTACAGGGGACATTGTGGATTCATCTGCGGAGTCAGGCGCTCGGTTTCTGGCAGAGCGCCGAGCTGGACTAACCGAGGGACGTCGCCTGGCAGGCGAAACACCTGGAGGCCGTTCCGGACTGTTCTGGATACCTCTCCCTTGAACAGAAATTGAGTACTTTGAGCTGAGCTTCGGGGCATCGTTACGGGGGGTAAAAGTCTCATCCGCGGAACAGGCGGACGCTGGTGTCTGGGGAACCGAGTCGAAAGAATCCTCTGCAGAGTCTGCAGGTGGCAGTCCCCACATAATTTGGGGAGACACTCGCGGTGACACCCTAGGACTAGCCCGGGGGTGTTGTGGCAGTGCGTCCGCAGGAAGATTCAACTGAGACTGAGTCACACGCTTTGGTTGGCTTGGGGACGCGGAACGGGGAATGTCTGGCTGCTGCCAAAGATTGCCACCCGCCTGAGATGGAGGTGACTCGGCATAGGAGCTGTCTGATGCCATCGAATTCACTGAAGATTTTCTCAGAGGAACGACAAGCTGAGAACGGGGCACGCGGGCTGGTTGGCCGGCAGGAGGGATCTCCTGATGCGGGTGTGGCATCTCGCGAGCCGAGTTTGGAGCTGAGGACGCAGGAGAAGGACAGGTGGAGCTGCCTGCAGTTCTTGGAGACTTACGAACAGCGGCAGCAAGCCCGATCACAGTCTTGGGTGTCGACAACAGAATCAAGGCAAACACGCCGCCGTCTTCCTCATTCCGATACACAACATCCTCAAAACTCGTCAGCTTCGCGGCACAAACCTGCCGAAGTTTCTCCAGCTTCGCCTCAAGTGTGGGTCTGTCTGGAGCACCCACCCGTATCTGGGAGAAATCTTTATCAGATGAATTCATGGTCCATCCTTGAGCGTCTTGCGTTCAGAAGCGAAGGCAAGTCACCGCAAGTAAGCAACTTGGTTCAAGAAACCCACGAATAGAAGTGAAGCGGCAAACTTTTCCCACATGACTACACGGGATTTTTCCAGATTCTGGGGGGGACCAAGGTGCCTTGGGGGGGGGGGGCGGCGCGTCAATGTCGCTGTCACCGCAAGGTGTGACCTCTCAAGAAAAATGGCCGCAAAGAAGAAAGCAGTGGAAGAGAAGCCCGGGCCCTGGGCACTTGGTCGGTTCTCGACCGCACTGAAGATTGGTATTGTCGGCATGCCCAATGTCGGTAAGAGCACCCTCTACAACGCTCTGACCAAGTGCGCCATTCCGGCGGAGAACTTCCCGTTCTGCACCATCGACCCTAACACTGTGGGTTCTGAGTTCCAGCCCTGTCGGTTTGTGACTCTGTGTCCCGCAGACCCGTGTGAATGTCCCCGATGAGCGATTCGACTGGCTTGTCGCGCAGAACAATCCCAAGAGTGTTGTGCAAGCTTACATGGAGGTGTGTGTGGTCTGGGCGCACGCGCCAGAACTGACTCGCCCAGGTGGTCGATATTGCTGGCTTGGTGAAGGGTGCTGCGGATGGTGAAGGCTTGGGGAATGCATTTTTGTCACACATCAAAAGTGTTGACGGCATTGTCCATGTGATGCGCGCCTTCGATGATCCAGAGGTCGTCCACGTCGAGTCCCGCGTCGATCCCGTTGGTGACATTGAGATCATCACGGAAGAGCTCCGCATCAAGGATTTGGAGTTCATGGAGAACAAGCTGGCAGGTCAGTGGTGTTCCTGTTTTCTGCGTTGCTTGCTTTCAAACGGTTCGTTACAAACTGTATGGACTAACGGATTTGTCAGCAATGAACAAGGACAGAACCCGAGCGAACTCAACTCCTCTGGGCAAGAAGGAGTGGGAAGCTGAGGTTTCTACAATTGAAAAGATTATTGCTTGGCTCAAGGAGGGCAAGGAGGTCCGCAACGGCATGGACATTTGGTCTGCCAAGGACATCGACAAGCTCAACGAGTATATGCTGTTGACTGCCAAGCCTGTGATGTACCTCATCAACCTTAGCGAGGCCGACTACAAGCGCAAGAAGAACAAGTACCTTGCGCGGATTAACGAGGTTTGTTGCACTCTCTCGTCATCTCCCACTCACACTTCACCTCGCAGTGGGTCCAGGCGCACGGTGGTGGCCCAATGATCCCCTTCAGTGGAGCTCTGGAGCAGAAACTCCAAGAGCTTGGGGAGGAGGAGGCGGCTGCATACTGCGAGCGTGAGGCGGTATGTCGGCATTTTCGCCGTGCGGTTGAAAACAATTTGTCTGTTTTGGTTCTTGGGATGTTCGATCTACCTGTTAGCCCTTATTATGCGCTCCTGATGGCGTGTCTCTGTGTGTCGCGGGCCCGTGACGACCAAATCACTCTCGAATGTATGGGCTCAGCTGATGTAGAGATGTCTGCCTGCCTGCCCGCCCGCCTATGTCTGTCTTTTTGTAGGTGCGAAGCTAAGCTCACCGTACCAACGCGAATCCACAGTCCACTTCCCTACGTTCGTCCCCCTCCACTCCTCGCCACTCCTCTACACTCCACGTCGCACATGATTCCATTTCCTTGTCTGACAGCTCGACGCAGGTCATCAGTGCTTTGCCCAAGATTATCAAGTCCGGGTACGCTCTGGTGCACCTCATCTGCTTCTTCACCGCTGGACCTGACGAGGTCCGCGCTTGGACCATCCGCAAGGGCTACAAGGCTCCCCAGGTTTGTTTCCCTCAGGCAGAATCCAGGAGAGCGACCTTGTGTTCTCTGCACCACCTGCCCCCCCCCCCTCTCGCTCCTTTCTCAGGTTGCACTCTGTAGCTTGGGCCTTGCCCATTCATCCTGCTGCCTCAACCTGTCATGAGTTCAAAATGGCTCCGCACTTTTGCTCCCGGATAGACAACATGATACCTGACACGTGTCTCCGGATGGTAGATAAATCTATACCAACATTTCCAAGAGACACGTGTCTCCTCTGCGACACCGGTCCACGCTCACTCTGGAACTCTCCAGGCCGCCGGTACCATCCACACGGACTTCGAGCAAGGGTTCATTTGTGCTGAGGTGATGGCGTTTGACGTCCTCAAGGAGCTTGGCACCGAGGCCGAGGTCAAGAAGGCTGGCAAATACCGCCAGGAGGGCAAGGGTGAGCGTGTCCTTTTGTCTGTGTATCTGTGTGTTTGTTTCTCCTGTCTGTGTTTCAGACTGCGGTAGTGAGCGCGCGAGTGCGGTGTGCGTGGGGTCTGGGGTGTGCGTGTCGTGTGAGAGAGGCGGGGCAAAGTGCGCGAGTGCGGTGCGTGATGGTGCCCGTGCGCAATGGCACGCACCATCACTAACGCGACACCCCACACACCCCACACCCCACAACCGCATTCGCAGTGCGAATGCGGTTGTTGCGAACTCGGTTGTGTGGTCAGGTTATTTTTTTCTTACGTGAACGACAGGCTACACCATGATTGACGGCGACGTTGTGTTTTTCAAGTTCAACGTTACCACCAAGTCCAAGAAGTAGAGGGCCCACCCCGTTTCCCCTGCGTTCTTCTCAATACACTTGCTGCCAAAAACGTTTTGGGGTTGTCAAAGTCTGAAGTTTCTGAGAGCCAAAACGGAACCACCTCGATGGATGCAAGAAAAACTCGCTTGGGGCAACAGAGGAATGGGAAGGGACAAGGACAGACAGAAAGGAGAAGTGCGCAAAGTATCTGCGGATATCTGTGGCTGCTACCAGGCCATGCTCCCCAAATCATGGGCCAAATGAGACGACCGGGTACCTGGCAACGTTTCAGGCTATATGCAACCGCCGAAACCTTTATTTCTGTTGTTGTGCTTTCGAGTAGAACAAACCTGACCTCCCAGATAATACATAAGTACACACCATAGCAAACAACAAGGTCTATATTGCCCAAAAGGGTAAAAGTGCAGAGAGTAGCTGCGCAACACATCAGC
>QUTJ01031671.1:0-14684 GCA_003573635.1 Goniomonas avonlea | reverse complement strand
CGTCGTCGAGCGGAGGCACCCAGTGCTCCACCACGGAGTCCCAGCGCCGCCACGTGGCCGCCGACGTGTTCTCCACAAAGTGGTCAAAAATCGACACCTGCGAACGCCTCGTTACGCCGTGTGGTGCCGGTGCGCTGTGAGCGACGAGCGGCGCTGGCGCAGGGCATGCGAGTGGAAGCGTGACACGGCGCTGGCGCAGGGCATGTGAGTGGAAGCGTGACACGGGAAGCGTGACATGGGTGTGCTGCGCTTGATGGCTGTGGACGCTGTGATTGACGCGTGGCGCGGGTGTCCGAAGGCACTGGTGCATGTGCGTAGAAAGAAATGACACGGGTGTGCTGGACGGCATGTGGGATGAATGACACAGGCAGCGCAGTGTACCGTATCTGACTCCGAGGTGACCGAAGGCATCGAGTCCGGACACATTTGATACAGCAGCTGCGAGAACGCGTGTCGCTCGTCTCCGTCCAACAGCCCTGGAAAATGTGTGAGATCCGCAACGCCCTGCCCAGCGTGTTGTGGTTTTTGTCCATGCGGCACGTTGGTCTGGCCGTGAGTCGGTCGTGTGGGGGCGACGTGTCGTCTGCCATGAATCTGGCCGCGGGTCTGCCATGTCGCGGGGGATGTATCTGTCCATGTGTCTGCCTGGTCATGTGCCTGTCATGTTGTCTGCCACGTCGCGGGAGATGTGCCTGGCCAGGTGTCTGTCATGTTGTCTGTCATGTCTGTCATGTTGCCTGTCATGTTGTCTGTCATGTCGCGGGAAATGAGTCTGGACATGTGACGAGTTCCTTCTGGACGGAATCTTTGAATCATCTCTCTCTCTCTCTTGGTCCACGCACCTCCAAGAGCCCACGCCATGCAAAACATGAACAGGCGCTCTGTGCGAGACTCGTGGTAGATTGTTTTCGACTGCACCGAGGGCTCCAGCTGCACCTCCAGCAGCGACATCAGTGTCTGCGCCATGGACACGAGCGGCGCAGAGCACACAGGCTTGGCGTTGGCAGCAATCCAATCTATGGCAGTTTGCATGTAGTTGCCGAATATTCCCTCAAGGATGAAGGCTTCGGCAGGGCGGCGGGTCTTGAGCCAGGACTGCACGACAGGGTTCCTGCAGGGCAGGGTGAGACCAGGTGCTGTGGCCTTGGTGCGCGATGTGATCGCAGTCAGACGACGCAGCAGTCAGGCGTGACACCAGTCAGACGCGACAAACAGCAGTCAGATGTCAGGCAGCAGTCGGACGCGAGAGCAGTCAGATGCGACAGACAGCAGTCAGACGCGACAGCAGCGTGACAGACAGCTGCGCCAGCAGTCACCAACATTCATGCGAAACACTCAGAGAATCTGGCAGCGTTTCGCCCGAACGATTGCGAGTATGATAGAGGCTCACACCACTCCGACGACGAGGCCGACACACGCAAGAGGAGCTCACCAGCCAATGACTGAGCCGCTGATGTAAACAATCCCGACGCGTGACACGGTGGCAGGGCTGGCGTTTGTGAGCGCGTCGTTCTCGAAGACGAGCTTCATGGTCGACGCCATCGGGAGGCGGTCGCCGTTCGCCAGAGTCAACATCTGTCAAGTGTCAACCGCTCGCAGAGTCAACATCTGTCAAGGGTCAACCGCTCGCAGAGTCAACATCTGTCAATTGTCAGCTGCTGACCAGGGTGAACATTGACCCGGGTCCAGGGGTCTCATCTGTCAAGTGGCAGGTCGAGCCGTGACAGATCAATGCCGCATTGCTTGCCCAGCAATGGGCAGAGTCTGGGGCCAGGGCATACCTTGTTGTCGTCGAGCACAGAGTTGAGACTCTCAATCCAAATTGGATCCACAGGACCGTCCAGGACAAGCCATGAAACGTGGCGGGATTTGCCAGCCTACGCGTGGGGCATTAGTTGTGGGTCACGAGGCGCCGATGAAATGCCGGGGGAAGGACTACACAGGGCACCACCAGTGCACTAGTTACGTCGCAAAGGCCTACGAATGCCGGGGAAAGGACGCAGGGACACCTTGCACTAGATGGGTCGCAAATGCTTACCGAATGCCGGGAAAGGGAGCGACACAGGGTCGCTCCCTCACTCCCTCCCTCACTCCCTCACTCCCTCCATCACTCCCTCCCTCACTCCCCCTCCCCCACTTCCTCCCTCACTCCCTCACTCTCCATCACTCCCTCCCTCACTCCTCCCTCACTCCCTCCCTCACACACAAGTACACAAGGGAGCGGTGGGCACCTTGCGCCAGAGCGCGGAGAAGACACCGTCGGTCCAGTCGTTGGAGATGCCGTCGAGCGCACCGAACATCTGCGGCGCAGTGACACTCTTCGGGTTGAGCCGCACGAGGTGGTGCCGCGTGTCCGTCATCCGCTCCAGTGTCTCCGCCAGTATCTGCCAAAACAGGACGTTAGCGCTCGTCACTGCAACTTGCTAACCCCTGTGGCTGTTCAGTCTGTTCCCAGTCTGTTCCCGGTCTGTTAACACTTATGAAACAGAGCTAGAGAGCTCGATACTGCAAAATGACATAGCCTCTTTCTCCATCCATACCAATGAAACAGGACGAGAGAGCTCGATACTGCAACGCTACCAGAAGCAGCAACACGCCGCACCTGCATCGTGGTGGTCTTGCCGCCGCCCGCCGGCCCGGTGAGCATGAGGCCGTGGCGGACCTTGTAGCTCTCGTGCAGCTGGTGCAGCTTGGCCAGCCACGGCTCGTGCATCTGGAGGTTCTTCTCCTTGACCACGCCCTCCAAGGCCTCGGAGAACGCGGGGTCGGTCTGCGCCTCAACGTTGACGTTGGCGAAGATGTCCTTGAGCACGGACAGGAAGATAGGCACGTCGTCGGCGACGAGCTTGGACATGTTGATGTCCCGCAGCGTGCGCATGAGCACCTGCCAGCAAGAGTTGGGCCTCAACCTCGCCGTTCCAAGCGCCAGCCGTAAACAACCTGCAGGCGCAAAACCAACAGCGCAAACAAAGAAAAAAGAAAAAAGAAAAAACACCGTGGAGATACCACTAACAGCAAGAAGAGAGAGCACCAGCACCTCGTGAAGAGGAAAACTGTACACACACGGCACACAAAATCAAGTGCACCTCAGCCTCGGGGCGCTCTGGGTGGTTGCGACGGACAGCTCCAGCCGTCCGCAGAACGGAGAGCGTGGAGCGGAGGCCGAAGTCGTAGTGGGTCTGCCTGCTGAGCTGCGCCTCCGCCACGTTGTACAGCGCGTGGAACTTTCGGGCCAGGGCAACGTTGTCCTCAAACCCTGCCGCAGCCAGCCGCACCTGCATGCTTGTCAACCAGCGGTCACAGCGGCCTTGCCAAACAGCGATCACAGCGGCCTTGTCAAACAGCGGTCACAGCTACCTTGTCAAACAGCGGTCACAGCGACCTTGCCAAACAGCGGTCACAGCGACCTGGTCAAACAGCGGTCACAGCGACCTTGTCAAACAGCGGTCACAGCGACCTTGTCAAACAGCGGTCACAGCGACCAGAAACAGAACCAATCTGATCGCTCAAACGCGAACCGAAGCCGTAAAGACGAGACAGCGCGAGGCACACCTTGATGATAATCTCTCGCTCTGGCACCATCATGGTGACCCCCCGGAAGAGATTCTTGAGGTTCTCCGGCAGCTCGACGCGCCCGGCGTACCCAGGGTTCATGGTCACAAACACTCCGCACCTGACAACGCGCAGTGAGCGACAACAACAGCAGTCCGTCACGCCACATGGCAGGCACGCACCGATTGTTGAGCGTCAGCAGGGTCCCGTCGGTGAACACAAAGGTCTTCTTCCGGTCCCGCAGCGCCGTGAACAGTGTCAGCAGCTGCTGCGCACACACGGAGAGCACCTCGATGTCAATGCGGTTGAACTCGTCGAAGCAGCCCCAGGCCCCAGACATTGCCAAGCCCTTGTAAATCTTCCCCATGGCCCGGAAATCCAGCTGCAGACAAGAGTGAGCAATAACAGCAACCCACATGCTCCTAGGCAGAGATACGGTAAGCAGTTCCGAGGATGCTTGAATAATCTCTCTCTCTCTCTCTCTCCCTCGCTCTCCCCCCCCCCCCTCTCTCTCTCAAGGGGGCACGAACCTGCTCCGAGCAGTTCAGGACCACGACGAACATGCCGAGGGAGTGGCCAAGGTCCTTCACTGTCTCAGTCTTGCCCGTGCCGGCGGGCCCTGCCGGCGACCCGCCCTGCAAACGAGCACGTCAGGTCGCACGTCAGCAACAAGCAACAAGGTGGCTTCCTCAAGAGCAGCAGCCAATAAAATGCAGCAAGCAAGTGCACTAGGACAAGGCGCGCTGCCGACGAGCGCGTGCAAGCGCAGCGCCCATGAGCAAGTGCAAGAGTAGCAAGCACACTCAGCGCACTTGGTGCCAGCGCAGCAGCACAAAGAGGCAACCGCCCACCCGGACACACCGTGCACACGCACACCAGCGATACGAGCGCCCGCAGACACACCACACACACGAACACCAGCGGTCGTGCACAGGCGACAGGCAAGGACGCACGAGGAACATGGAGAGGGCCTGGGTGAAGGAGATATATGCTCGGTCCGTGAGCGGCGTAATGCAGAGCCGCTCCTTGCAGCCGAGGAACTCGTTGGTGTACGGCAAGTCCACGCCAGCAATGGACACAACCACCTGCGCCCGTGATCAGACAGGGCTTTGCCAATCAGACAGGGCCTTTGCCAAGGGCTCCCAGCGAGTCCGTGCCCTCCAGAGAACAGACAGGGATGAATATGACAGGCAACTGGGCGTGCACAAGAACTCCAAAACTTGGTCTAAGGGATAAAGAGAGATAGCCATACCGATTCTCCGTCGTAGGTGTAGCGAGACTGCTTGAGCCACTCGAAGTCGGTGATGTTATGCACTTTGCGCTGCATCAACGAGTCGAACGTGTCGCGCTGGTGTGCCTGCCCTCCTCTCTGTTAGCGCAGTAGAACAGCGAAGGGAGCACTTCTGATTCGCTCGACATTCTCCAGGGCCATGTCAGACCACGAAGTAGACCACAAACCTAGTCAAACGCTCCGCAGGTGGGGGGGACAAGGGACCACCAGCCGCGGGAGGCTATGAGGCACTGGGCGTGTGTGCGGGGCAAGAGAGCCACAATGACCACGCAGGTCAGGCACCTGGATTGTGATGAGGCACTCGACGTTGGTGCGTGTGAGCGGCGTCAGGTCCCGCCGCGTTGCCCGCACAAGTTCGACCAGCAGCGCGGCAATGCGTTTGGAAGTGCCGGGCATCGCAGTCTTGTCTGTCTTGCACGTCTTGATCGCCTCCGACACCTCTCGGGTCCAGTGCAGCTTCAGCGCCAGCACGCACACCTGTCGCCACCTTTTAGCACTGCGCAGCAGCCTCTGTGCTACGCAGTTCGTGGATGGTTTGAGCTCTCTCTATCTCTCAGTTGATGAGGGTTTGAATTCTCCCTCCGTCCCTCCCTCCTCTCTCGCAGGTCCCGGAGTGCCGGTGAGAATACGGCTGCGACAGCAATCTAGGGGACAGCTTGCTGGCAATGCAACATGCCGCTATCACAGCAGGTGAGTGAGCAAGTGAGCAAAAACTCGGAGGGACAAACTGACCTGGGCGATGTGGGAGGAGATGAGCTCGTCGACGGGGAGCATGCTCTCCTCCACAGCCTCCGCCACCTCTCGCGCTGCCTCGCCAACCGCGAGCTGCATGCCGGACACCAGGCTGCCCAGCCACACTTCCATGGTCTGGTTCACCACCAGCGCCTGGTCCGCGGGTCACTCAGGAGCACGCACGCACCCGTGGGACACCCCGCGTCTCAAACATAAGAGGCGAACAGGGAGGGAGGGGGAGGCACTGTGCAAGGGACATCTGCACCCCCCCCCCACCCTCTCTCCCCCCGCTCGCCTATCACGTACACGTGGGATCTCGACCGTGTTGTCCCACGGCGTTGTGACCAACGACGGATTTGAGTGCAGCAATCGAGAGCAAGGGGCAAATGTGCACCGGACACAGAGCGAGGGGGGCAACGAGGTGCGATCGCACACAGTGCGAGGGAGCAAATGGGGGTGCGCACCGAACACAGAGCGAGAGTCTCTCCCTCGGCACTGTGCATGTGCGTGATGCACAAGGGCGCGTTGGTTGAGCCCAGTCCCGACTCTGCGAATGTCACGGACTGCAGGTTGTCGAACACACTGGGAAAAGGGTCAGAATGGAGCCAGAACTCAATCGACCAAGCACGCTACCCAAGCCTCCTGCACAGTCAACGCGCACCTGTGCAAGTGCGGCTGGATTGACTGCGGCGAGCTGCTCTCGGAGAGAATCTCGAGCAGCACAGGGTCGGAGACAAAGTAGAAACGCGGGAACATGCCTCGTTTGCTCTCGAGGTAGCCGGACAGAGACTTCTGGCAGAGCTCCAACTGGCGAGGGGGGTTGGTTGACGGGATTGTTGTTGTGGCATATTATTGGTGAGACTGGCGAGCGATTGGTTGGGGATGACTGGTTGGACATTATTGGGTGAGGACTGGCGAGGAGGTGTTGGAGACCCGAACAGGGCTAAAGAGACGAGCAAACCTGCTTGAAAAGGCCGAGGACAAAAAACGAGACATGGACAAGGACAGAAACAGGAGACACAGACAACGACAGGAGACACAGACAACGACAGGAGACACACTGGGACAGGTGACACAGACAAGGACAGGAGACACAGACAAGGACAGGAGACACAGACAAGGACAGGAGACAGGTGACACGGACACAGACACAGACAAGGGACGAGAACCAGGAGACACGGTCGCGACGCCAAGCGGACCTGCTCTGTGAGGTGAGGCAGCAAGGACAGGAGACAGACAAGGACAGGAGACACAGACACAGACACAGACAAGGCGGACCTGCTCTGTGAGGTGGGGCAGCAAGTTTTTGAGCAGCTCGTTGCCGTAGCAGCAGGCGACCACGTTGCGCGTCTCGTACGCTTTGCTCATGATCTTCATGTACGACTTGTCCACGCTCGCAAACCGCTTCGCCTCTTGAGGCAGCTGCTTGGCAATGTCGCCACCACTGAACACAGCCTGCGCCTGAGGGTCAAGGCGGCGCTCACGACACGGTGTACATGAGAGGTGAATAAGGATTGCTGCACATGCAAGGGAATGCTGAACACGTCCTGGTCAAGGCATGAGAGGAAGTGAATAAGAAATGCTGCGCGTGTAAGTGAATACTACACACGGCCTGCGCGTGAGGGTGAAGGCAGGAGAGGAAGTGAATAGGGAATGCTGTGCATGGAAGTGAATGCTGAACGACCTGCGCGATGGTCAAGGCTGCGCTCGAGACACGGTGTGCATGACAGCAAGCGCTGACGTTGAATCCGTGTGCTCTTCATGAATGTGGATGCTGAATCAGTGAGCATGGAAGTGAAAACGCAGTAAGTGAATGCTGATCGCCGGCACATGAAGGGGGCACTGAGCACACGTTGCATGCTGGGTACGGGCGCATGGAAGCGGATGCTGATCGCATGATAAGTGTGGAAGAATGCGGCACAAGTTTGCGTGGAAGTGAAGGAGGCTGGACACTGCGCATTGCATAATATCCTGAAATGAAATGCTGAACACATGTGCATGCATGAAAGGACAGCGAACAGCCAAGTTGTGCGCTGCAGGTTTGATCGAGTGCGGCGGAGGGAGGCACCTCCATGTAAATCCACATGCTCTGCACCACCGTCCACTGCTCAATGATATCGGCAACACTTGACAGCTTCGTGATCCAGCTCTGCACCTCGTCGCGGAACGGCGCACTGCAAGCAAGAGCAGTCAGTGCAAGAGCAATCAGTGCAAGCAACAGCAATCAGTGCAAGCAAGAACAATCAACGGAAGCAGGAGCAATCAGCGCAAGCAGCGCAGGCAAGAGCAATCAACGCAGTACAGGCAAGAGCACTCAGCGGTGTCCCAGTGCGGCCACAGCAGCGGTGACGGGCCGCACCTGTGGCGGTTGGTGGTCATGGCGCCCAGAGCCATCTGACTGTCCTCGAGCTTGTTGACAATTTCCTGCGCGAGTGTCACAGGCGACCCCAGACCGGCAGCAAACAATCCGACCTGCAGTTCCTGGCCTCGCAGCACAATCGGACCGCGGTTCTTAAAGGGAGCGAAAGTGAAACCCTGGTCGCTCCAATCCTCGGCGATTTGATTCAGGCGTCCCTCCACCTGCCGCAGTCTGTGAGAGGCAGAAACCCCAGGCCCGCGGTGGGCCCAGACTTGCGCGAAGACACAGGTGAGAGTGACGAGAGCGGACGCAGGCGAGAATGACGAGTGAGGACACAGCGCAGAGCGAACAACATTGCCACACACAGGCGATGAGTGAGGCGTGAGAAGACACTTGAGTGAGAGGAGAGGACACTTGAGACTTGAGTGAGAGGACACTTGAGAGAGAGGACACTTGAGAGAGGACATTTGAGAGAGGCGAGACGGACCATGAGCTCCTTGACGGCACTGTTGCAGATGTCCTCGACCTGCTCCATGTGCTCCAGGAGGCCCATCCCCAGCAGCGCGCTCAGCCGCATGCGCTCCAGGTCGAGCTTGATCGTCTTGCCCGTCACGCTCATAATCTGCAGCCAGTGGCGGTTGCGCATGGCCTGCAGAGGAAGGGGTCAGGACAGCGCGACAGCAACAGGGACCACGGAACAAGATAGCAACGGGCGTGCTAGTGACTGAGTGTTACACTACGACAGGAACAGGGACAGCAATGCACGAGTCATGCAGTTGTGTTGCATTGCACGAGATGTGCTGGTGACTGCTTGGTACACCACGACAACACGGACCACAGGGCACGAGACGCGCGGTGACTGTGTGTTACAGTGCACAGGACGTGCTGGTGCTGGTGACTCAAAGTTACACCAGCAAGGGACAACAGGGCACGACATGCGCTGTGACTGTGGGTTACAGTGCACGAGACGTGCTGATGACTGTATGACACACGGGCGTATACGGCAGGGCAAGGGTTGCCTGTATGGGTCACATAGGCAGTGCACGGGACGAGGTTTTCTGCCTGCGCAGCGCACCTTGTTGGTGAGCTTGTGCAGCAGAGGGAGCACATCCTGGAAGTTCTCGATGGAGTTGCGCAGCTCTATGTACGCCCCCCACTGCCGCAGCGCCCGCGGGAGTCTCTTGCAATCTTCTTGGAATTTCTGCGTGCACCTGAGCGTCAGGCCTCGAGAGGGAGGCAGGGCAGGCATCGAGCCAGGTGTGGCAGGGCAAGGCCGCAACGGTGAGAAAATCTAGGACAATCTTGGGCGCGGAGGGTGAGCCCATCTCAAGCACAAACGCCCTCCCGAAAGAGAAAGGGTGAGAAGCGCGCGAGAACAAGAGTGGGTGGCCACGAGGGTGGGAGGCCTGTTAAAAAACAAGGGCAAGAGTGGTGAGACCGACCTGGACGGTGTCGGTCATGTCCTGGATGGAATTGACGACGTCGCCCCAGACAATCTCGGCGTAGCTCGAGAGAGTCATCTGCAGCGCGCGTGAGACACAACGGGCTGCAACTCGCATCATGTGCATGCGGAGTGGCGGCTTGCACACAAACAAAAACACAGAGGAAGGAGTGAACAAGGGAGAGAACAGAGGAGTGAACACTGGAGAGCACAAGGGAGTGGCCAAGGGAATGGACAAGGACCAGAACAAGCGAGTGGACAAGGGAGAAAACACGGAGGTGAACAAGGGAGTGCAAAAGGGAGTGCAAAAGGGAGTGCAAAAAAGGGAGTGCAAAAGGCAGTGCAAAAGGGAGTGAACAAGGAAGTGGACAAGGAAGTGAGCTAGGAAGCGGACAAGCGAGGGGACAAGGAGAGAACAAGCGAGAACACAAGGCAGTGGAGAAGACAGTGAACAAGGGAATAGAGTGGACAAGACAGTGAACAAAGACAGTCGACGAGGGGCACCTGCACGGTCATGAACAGCGTGAGCAACTTGTGCAGGAGCTCCAAGTCGTTTTTGATTCGTCCGAGCTCTGGGTAGGCTGTGACGGGAAGCCCAAAAAGCAGTTCGCCCTCCTGGTACGACAGCATCTTCCTCTCCTTGTCCGCGAACAAGCGCTGGAACTTGACCAGCCGCTCCTGTGTGCGCAGCAGTCACGTTTCCGGGCACCGACGCGGCTGCTCACGCACGCCTGTGCCGAACAACTACAGCAAGGTACATCATGGCCGGATGCCGAACAACTACAGCAAGGTACATCATGGCCGGATGCCAACACGTCATAACGGGCGCCGGAGCGGAGAGTGCCAGAAGCGCCCTCGCGATGACACAGGCACACACAGCGAGGTAGACAAGGACGAGAAAGTTGCAAACACAAGGAGACGTGGAAGCGACTTCGGCAGATCGTTGGGAAGAAGTTTTCACGAGAGGGCTGACCTGCATCTCCGGACAAGGACGAGAAAGTGTGCCAAGAGCACATGCAGCGACAGGCAGAGGGAGAGAGAGAGAGAGAGAGGGAGCGAGAGGCTGAGAGAGAAAGAGAGAGAGAGAGAGAGAGGCTGAGTAGACAGAGAGAGGCAGACAAGGAGACGCAGAAGCGCGACTTGGGCACAAGGTTGGAGAGAAGTTTTCACGAGAGGGCTGACCTGCATCTCGTTGGGCGCGAGGCCGGGGACCATTGGGCCGCGTGACTCGAACTCTGACCGGAAGTACTGCACCTCCGACGTGAACACGAGCACGCTCTGTCGCACAGGGGTTAAAGTAATGTCGCACAGCGGTTAGAGCGAGGCTGGCGCACAGTGGGGTGAGAGTGACAGTGGTGACACGTGGGGACATGTCGCAGACTAAGGCTGCCGCGCAGCGGTTCGAGCTGCAAGGCTGCCGCACACTCGTCTCCAGTGAAGCTGCCACACCTGTTACGTGTGCGCAGCAGCCCAGCGTGAGCGCCTCGCACCATGCGCACACCCGACCACACACGGTAGAAATCAACAAATCAATGCATACCTGCAACAGGTCTCGTTTGAAACCAGACTGGAGCGCTGTGAGTTGGTCTGCAACCTCTGCAGCTTGCTTCCGCAATTTCTTCCACTGCCCTCTCAGATCTGTGAGGGTTGCCGTGAGTGCACGCAGTTTGCTGTGGGTGAGTAACCCGTGAGTGGGAGTGCGATAAGTGCACGCAGTGTTCCATGAGTGGGCGCGGTAAGTGCACGCAGAGTGAGCAGTGTGCCGTGGGTGAGTGTGCCATGAGTGAGTGTGCGGTAAGGGCACGCAGTTAGCCGTGAGTGCACGCAGTGTGCCGTGGGTGAGTGTGCCGTGAGGGAGTGTGCGGTAAGGGCACGCAGTTAGTCGTGACGAGCAATTGGCTGTCGGTGTGTGCTGATGTGTCCCCACATATCTGTCACCCACGTGATCAAGGCACGTGCGCACAGGCCGACAGCCCAAAAGACAAAGGGCGAAAGCGCACACCAGACACAGTGTCAATTTCGTCCTTGGGCACGCGGACGTCGTAATTGAGCAGGAGGTGGTAGAGCTCTTCGACGGGAGAGAGCTCCAGGTCAATGTCGACCTCACGCTGCCGCACCTGCCCAGGCATGTGAGAACGCACTGCAGGCACCTGGCAGCACTGACATCTGCGCATGTGCATTGACTGTGCAACACAAGGCATTACGGCGCCAGGGAAGTGTGCAGACAAGAGCAAGCCAGTTCTCTTTGGCCTCACGTGCGTACCTGCTTGAGGGCGACATGGCATCACGTACCTCAGCAAGGCATGACGTGCGTACCTGCTTGAGGGCAAGCATGACATCGCGGACGTCGTCGAGGTCGTGCAGAGGACGCGCAAGCTCCTTGGAGGTGTCATTCATGTACTTGACCAGCGAGTCGAGCTGCTGCTTGGCCTGCTCGTGCAAGTTCTTGGCGTACTGGGCCTTCCACATCGTCGCCTCCGCTCGCAGAGCGTACCTGTGCCGTGCGCGTCACCTGCCAAACCCACCCGCGCCAACAGAGACAACAGGAGTGGCGTCTCGAGCGACGAGACAGGAACGAGAGAGAGAGAGAGAGGCAACAGCGTACTTGAGGGGCTGTGTGAGTGTGACAAGACAAGAACGAGAGAGGCAAGAGTGTTCTTGAGAGGCTTTGCCTCAAGTGACAAGACAAGAACGAGAGAGTGAAAATAACTTCAAGAGAGACAAGAGCGTACTTGAGTGGCTGCGTCTCGAGCGACATGCAGCCAATGTTGTGCACCGGGGGGATGTCCCAGATCTCTTTCTCCACCTGCGACACTGGCCTCAGATGCTAAACCCTAAACCCTAAACCCTAAACCCTAAACCTGAGACGCAGGAGAATGACACGGGCCTCGGAACGCACAGGAAAATGACACTGACATAGAGGAGAATGGCACTGGACTCGAAACACGCAGGAGAATGACACTGGCCTCAGACACAGGAGATTGACACGGGCCTCAGCACACGCAGAGGAAGGTGACTGCTCTCAGAACACTCAATGGAATGACACTGCCCTCGGAACACTCAATGAGACTGTGTCAGAACACCCAGACCACTCGAACACTAGAATTTACTCCGAGAATGGCACCAGAACACTAGAATGATAATGGCCAACACTCTACTACCCCCCAAACACGGTCCAGTGCGTGACACCCAACGGATCCAACTGTGCGAGCGCGTGACACCCAAGGGATTCAAGTGTACGAGTGCGTGACACCCAGTGCGAGCGCGTGACACCCAACGGATTCGTGCGTGGCGTCCTGTGTCAACGGCTGCAAGGCAGAGGACGCACCGCCATGTACCGGCGCAGCTCTGCCTCGAAGGCTTCCATGTTCGGGTTGCTCTTCATGAAGTGCGAGTAGGCGACCGCCTTGTCCTCCTTCCACAGGTAGTCGTACTTCCTGAACGTCTCCAGGTACTGCATCACCTGGTGACGCGTGTCACCACTCAGCCGCCCTCGTGGCAACCTCGCTGATCAAACGTGGAGATAAGCCATGCTCCAGGTGGAGCGATCCGACCACGCACACACACACACACACACACACACACACACACACCACACCACACCACACCACACCACACACACACACACACACAAGTTGCAACAGCCAACACCCACAGCCTGTCCGTCGCACAGTGTCGCAACAATAGTTGGCGCCTGGCATGTGCTCTTGCTCGCAGGCATCTAACAAGCCGGCGACACTGACCTGGCTCTTGCTCACCGGCATCGAGCACCAGAGCCACTTCTTGCTCACAGGCACGTGACAGACACTGACCTGATTCTTGCTCCCCTCGATGCTGCCAGTGAGGAGAAGGATCGCTTTGATGATCTGGCGATCAGAAGCCACCTGGTGTGTCAAGGTCAAACACAAAGGAAAACGAGAAAAAAGGGCAGTCAGATCACGACAGGCATATGTTGAGTTCGATTGTGGCGAACCTCGTCGAAGTAGGCAGGGCAGCCTTTGGCTTCCGTCCAGGGAGTGCCTGCGGGAGGACGGTCCGACCCCCAGAGGTACACGCTGCGGCTGCACTTCATGACGTTGTACCCGCACCTGGCCGGGCGCACGTCAGCAACAGCAACAACAACAGCCACAACAACAACAGCAACAACAAAAGCCACAACAACAGCAACAACAACAGCAACAACAACAAAAGCCACAACAACAAAAGCCACAACAACAGCCAAAACAACAGCGACGACGACGACGACAACAACAACAACAACAGCAACAACAACAGCAACAACAGCAACAACAGCCACAACAACAGCCACAACAACAGCAACAACGGCAACAACAGCAGCAACAGAAGCAACAACAGCAAGAACAACAGCAACAACAGCAGCAGCAGCAACAACGGCAACAACGGCAGCAACAGCAGCAACAGAAGCAACAGAAGCAACGAGGGCAAAAGCCCAACGTGCTCCTGCTCGGGCACATGCCAGAGACAAAACTCGACCCAAAAGGACAGCAAGTTTCGCCTCGCGAATGTTAGCACGGCCACCACAGCACACTCAGCACACAACGTGCCTGTTGATTGCGTTCTGGATTTCGTCGAGTGAGGGTGACAGTGACACGTGCGGAATCGTGAGCTCCACGTCAACGTCAAAGAATGGCCTGTCGACGAAGAGAAAGCCTCCCGACACTCGCGACCCCAGCCTCGCCTTGAGAGCCTGCCACCGCCGGGTCACAGCAGGTGGGTGCGTGGGGTTCCAATGCACACACGCACACACGCACACACACGCACACACACACACACACACAAGGATGGCTTTAAATGCATGTGCAGACGACACAGGCCATGGCAAGTAGTGACAGGGGCAGGTCCTGTGAGAGGCAGGATGGGACCCTGTAATCGAAATAAATGCAGTTCCTGTAATGAACTGCATTGAGTCACCCGTAAGTAAATGCCACCCTCCAGGAAAAAGCCACCCTGCAGGATCCTGCTGGATGGGACCCTGTAATTCTGCGACACGGAGCAGGCACGCATATGGTGAGACCTGCACGCACGCAAGACAAACCTGGAAAGACTCGCGAGTTGCGTTCATGACAGCGAGGTACATGAGGTGCGCGAAGTGCTGCCGGAACTGGCGAACCGCGAGACGGTCCGGCAGCTGCTCGTGCTGGAGGACGGTCAGTCAGGGAGCAACAAAGGAGCAACAGAACGGAGGACGGTCAGGCGCAAGGAGCAAGACGAGAGACAGAGCGGAAAACAGATAGAGGAAGACGGTCAGTCGCAAGGAGAGACAAGGAGGACGGTCAAGCGCAAGGAGC
>QUTJ01031670.1:0-14683 GCA_003573635.1 Goniomonas avonlea | reverse complement strand
CATGGCGGTGAGCTGCGACGCCCGGTCGTGCAGAGCCCGAGCATTCAGCACATCCTGGCAAGGGAGTCATTCGGTTGCAGTCCAGCGGACGCACAGGGTGCGCGCTAGCATCTCCACCACGCGCCCTTATTGGCATATTTGACGACATGTGTGCCGATGCCCACGACGTCCTCCACCGCCCACATCAAATACGCCGATTTTTGATGAGAGAATTCATCACAAATTGGCAAATTGGCAAATCCTTTGTCATATTTGACGACGACTTGCCGATGCCAAGCAGATTTGCCGACGATTTGCCGATACTGACTTGGATACAGACGCGCGGTGGAGATGCTCTAAGAGAGGTTGGACAAGATAGGGCACACGCACCTTGGTTGCACGTGACACGGCTTCCTCTGCAGCAATGCGGTTGCGGAACATGCGGTCGCTGACAGCCTACGAGTCGGGTCAGCGACTGGACAGCATAGAGCGAGTGAGCGAGTGTGAGAGAAGAGGAGGGGGGAGCAATGGAGAGGAATTGAGAGAGCAACGGGGAGGGAGGAACAGCGGGAGCGAGACTGAGAGAAGGATGCAGGTGTGCGTGTATGTGCGGGTGCGCGCGCGTGCGGAGATGCAGGGGGGTTCGTCCACAAGGAAACGTGAGTGAACGGGGAGGAGCACAGTGAGAACGTGGAAGGTGCCACAAGGTGAATGGGCTGCGAAGGTGCCAATTCCCGAGGTCCTCCTCCTGGCCCCTTTCTCCTACCAACTTCTAGGGTTGCGCAGAGTGAGAGGCTACCTTGGCGTGTTGCTCTTCACGATTTGCCTGTGCGACAACAGCAGCAGCATGGGCAATGCCATGGTCTTCTCCGATTGCCTGCAGGCGCACAAGCTCCTCCTGCAACAAAGATCACTGTCTCTGACTGGGATCATCGCCAGCTGCTGCGACAGTCAAGGATCCGAACATCATGGGAGATCACGCGGCCCCACTCGTGGTCGGTGAGCTCGTTGAGTGGGCACGTCAAGGTCACACGCGGGCGGAATCGACCAGACAGGCGAGCTCCACCAACAAATCTCAAGAGGCCATCATCATTGGCCCTACTGTCTTGTGACCAAGTCTGGCAGTCGGACGACATTGATCTATTTGGCATCTCTCTAGAGGATATAACTTCTTGTCACTGGGAGTGCATTTCTTACCTTGGCAGCGGCCGTTCGGGCAATTGCTTCGTTATAGTAAGCTCGTGCTTTCCTTGTGGCCTCTGTTGCCTCCTCCAGAGTCCGAGCCAAGTCCTGGCGTGTTCTACTCGCCTGAATACACAACAATCACCAAAGAGCACCGTTTTGTTTTTGTTTGGGTTATTACGAGCAAGAAGCAGTCTGGAATTGAGCAAGGTCGAGCTGGGACACGCACCTCACTGAGTCGACCCAAACGGTTATGCTGGGCAGTCAGAGCCTTGGAAAAGTCAGCGTTGACACCAATCACCCCCTGTCGTTTTACTCTTTCCTCCTCTGCAGCCTTGCGCACTGCCTCCTCCTCTCTGCTGGGGGGTCAGCTGGGGACCTCTGGGACAGCCAAGACGCACTTATCACATTCGCCCTCGAACGTGTCTGAAACGGCCGAGACCTCGGCATTTGTCAGTTTCTTGTCTCCTGCCCAAATTCCGTCATTCCAAAGTTTGCCCAATGCCTGCAAAGAGAGTGCCTGCCCGTTCTGTGAGGAACTCCGCAAAAGCTGGATGGACCCACCAGCTTGCTCTTTGAGGCTGGGTTCGTCTGTTCACCATCCTGTGCGAGGGGCTGTCGGGGCTGTTGGTCGCTCTGGCCTTTCTTCCACTCTGGCCAATAGTCCAGGTCACCCTTGAGACGGGGGGGATTCTCCATCTCGGTGTCGACGTTCCCTGTATACTTGCTCCAATCGTCGACGGGGTCGGGGTTTGCATTCAGCCCCGAGGTTTCCTGGCCAGAGAACTGCTTGCGGTCACCCATTGCCGCATTGTTTTCAAGGCTCTCAATGGATCTGTCAATATAAGCCTCATCGGGATCCCCTCTGTTCTCAACAGCAGAGACCAGACCCTTGGTCAGGACGTCGCTGACAGAATCAGACTCCAGAACCACTGCGCCAGCATCGATGGCTTCTGAATGCGTATCGGACTGAAGAGAGACAACAACAACAATAACTGCAGCCAGAGCCAGCAGGCTCACGATTGCTGTCGCAACGCGGGCATGCTTCGTTGGCCCCAGCATTGTGCCTCCGCAAAAATAGAGCGTGGTTTTCGAGTGTATATGATGAGCAGTTTTGTAGTTGTTGAACGTTTTCCGCAATGAACGATAAAATGCATTTTGACCGATGCGTCAACCTCAAAGTGACCCGCCGCTGAACTCGCGCTCGTCTAAGCATCGTGCCTTGCACCGCTTGCGCTTCTCCACACCTTTCGCGTGCTGGATACTTGAGCGCAGTTGGTAGGTTTGATGCAGTACCAACAACAAGGAATGTACGGCCAGCCGCCAGGGGCACCTGGGGCTGGTGGTATGCAGGCTCCTCCCTCCGCGGAGGACTTGGAGAAAATTCTTGAGGCCAAGGCGCTCAAGTGGCAACAGCTGAACACAAAGCGCTATGGCGACAAGCGCAAATACGGTTATGTTGAAGCGCAGAAAGAGGACATGCCGCAGGAGCATTTGCGGAAGATTATCAAGGATCACGGAGACATGACGAACAAAAAGTTCCGCCACGACAAGCGCGTCTATCTTGGTGCCCTCAAGTATGTTCCTCACGCCGTGATGAAGCTGCTTGAAAACATGCCGATGCCCTGGGAGCAAATCCGCAACGTCAAGGTCCTTTACCACATCACTGGTGCCATCACTTTCGTGAATGAGGTGCCCAAGGTCATTGCCCCGGTGTACATCGCTCAGTGGGGTACCATGTGGATCATGATGCGTCGCGAAAAACGCGACCGTCGCCACTTCCGTCGCATGCGTTTCCCACCGTTCGACGATGAGGAGCCGCCTTTGGACTATGGCGACAACTTGCTTGACGTCGAGCCGCCGGAGGCGGTGCAGATGGAGCTCGATGAGGAGGAAGACGAGCCCGTGCTTGATTGGTTCTACGACGGGAAGCCCTTGCTCCACAGCCGCCGTGTGAACGGGACCAGCTACAGGAGGTGGAAACTTGATATCCCAATCATGGGCACGCTGTACCGTTTGGCCTCGCAGTTGCTCAGCGATTTGGTCGATTCCAATTATTTCTACCTTTTCAACTTTCCGTCCTTTTGCACAGCAAAGGCCTTGAGCCTTGCCATTCCTGGTGGCCCCAAATTCGAGCCTCTCTTCCGTGACGACCAAAAGGATGAGGAGGATTGGAACGAGTTCAACGATATCAACAAGATCATCATTCGTCAGCAGATTCGGACCGAGTATCGCATTGCTTTCCCTTACCTCTATAACAGTCGCCCCCGCAAGGTCAGTTTGGCTCTGGTTTCACCTGGAGCCGTCCTCACACTCGTACAGGTCCAGATGTCCGTCTACCACAACCCCATGATTGCCTACATCAAAGCTGAGGACCCCGATCTCCCGGCCTTCTACTTTGATCCGTTGATCAACCCTATCACCTCTTCCCGTGATCGCAAAGTGAGTTTTGACTTCTTCTCTTTGTCCAGCTTTGTCACCTGGACTGTGAACTCGAGACCGGTCGAATTTTCCCTCTCGGCTTGAACCCAAGACTTGAACTTGAGGCTCTCATAGGATTATTTCATGAGACTATGTTCACCGAGCTTGTTCCGGCCTTGTTGCCGATATGGTTTCTGTGGAACTGAATCTCAATGCAGCAAGATTTGTTCGAGGAGGAGGACGAGTTCGTTCTTCCCGAGACCGTCACGCCGCTTCTGAGCGAGTGTCCGCTGTTCACTGACAACACCGTCAATGGCATTTCACTCTGCTGGGCCCCTCACCCCTTCGACAAACGCTCTGGCAAAATGCGCCGCGCTGTTGATGTGCCCCTCGTGTCGGACTGGTTCCACGAGCACTGCCCCCCGAACCACCCTGTCAAGGTGCGCGTGAGCTACCAAAAGCTCCTCAAGTGCTACGTGCTCAACCAACTCCACCACCGCCGCCCCCGCGCTCTCAACAAGAAGTACCTTTTCCGCATCCTTGGCGCCACAAAGTTTTTCCAGAGCACCGAGATTGACTGGGTCGAGGCTGGTCTTCAGGTGTGCCGACAGGGCTACAACATGCTCAACCTGTTGATCCACCGCAAAAATCTTAACTACCTGCATCTGGACTACAACTTCAACCTGAAGCCCGTCAAGACCCTGACCACGAAGGAGCGCAAGAAGTCTCGTTTCGGCAACGCTTTCCATCTCTGCCGCGAGATTCTGCGTCTTACCAAGATTGTGGTGGACTCAAATGTCCAGTACCGCCTGGGCAACGTCGATGCCTGCCAGCTCGCAGATGGGCTGCAGTACACCTTCGCCCACGTGGGTCAGCTCACGGGCATGTACAGATACAAGTACCGCCTCATGCGCCAGATTCGCATGTGCAAGGATCTTAAGCATTTGATTTACTACCGGTTCAACACCGGCCCGGTTGGGAAGGGTCCTGGCTGTGGTTTCTGGGCGCCCGGGTGGCGCGTGTGGCTGTTTTTCCTGCGCGGCGTTGTCCCGCTTCTTGAGCGCTGGTGCGCCCTCCTCTTGTCAGATTGTCCATCGCCCATCCGATGCAATACCCTTTCACCCTATTTTTGTGTGTGCTTAGATGGACCAATGCGGTGTGACAGTAGAACGATGTGACCAAAGTGCGACACGCTGATCACTGCAGGTGTCCCTCCTCTGAGATTCTCACGGCACGTTCAGGTTGGGCAATCTGCTTGCGCGTCAGTTCGAGGGTCGTCACTCCAAGGGTGTGGCCAAGACCGTGACCAAGCAGCGTGTGGAGTCGCACTACGACTTGGAGCTCCGCGCCGCCGTGATGCACGACATTCTCGATATGATGCCCGAGGGCGTGAAGCAGAACAAGAGCAAGACCATCCTGCAGCATTTGTCGGAGTCCTGGCGGTGTGTCATCGTGTACACTTGCTTCTGGCCCACTGCGTCTGAATTTTCTTTGCTCACTCATGTGGCAGGTGCTGGAAGGCGAACATTCCGTGGAAGGTCCCCGGCATGCCAATTCCTGTTGAGAATATGATTCTGCGCTACGTGAAGAACAAGGCCGATTGGTGGACCAACGTCGCTCACTACAACCGAGAGCGTATTCGCCGTGGTGCCACCGTCGACAAGACTGTGTGCAAGAGTGCGCCCCCCCCCCCCCCGCGCAGGAAGGTTGCACCATAAATGACCGCACCCCTGCCCCCCTCCCCCACCTGTGCTCCCCCTCGTGACCCGCACTGCAGAGAATCTTGGTCGCCTCACCCGCCTCTGGCTCAAGGCTGAACAAGAGCGCCAGCACAACTACCTCAAGGTGTGGCGTCTTTCGCCCTCCTGTGTTCCCCGTCATAGCTCTCCTTGGCTTGAAATGGGTTGAAGTGTGGATTCAGTATGCCTGCTTAGTGTTCTGTCAGCATGTGTGTTTGTTGGATCAGATCATTGACAAGTCACCATTTTTTGACTCCTGAATGCAGGACGGTCCGTACGTGTCCGCTGAGGAAGCCGTCGCTATTTACACAACCACTGTCCATTGGCTCGAGTCCCGTAAGATCCAGCCCATTATCTTCCCGCCGTTGTCGTACAAGCACGACACCAAGTTGCTTATTCTTGCGCTGGAGAGGCTCAAGGAGAACTACAGTGTCAAGAACAGGCTCAACCAGAGCCAG
Source organism: Goniomonas avonlea (assembly GCA_003573635.1). Classification (NCBI taxonomy): domain Eukaryota; class Cryptophyceae; order Goniomonadida; family Goniomonadaceae; genus Goniomonas; species Goniomonas avonlea. Next base: position 8,904 of record QUTJ01031670.1, on the reverse strand, counting down.
CGCGAGGAGCTCGGCTTGATTGAGCAGGTGCTTTGCTTGAGCGTGGTCCTTGCTTTGTGTGTGCGCGCGGCTTCGTGGATGCCCCCCCTCCCACCCCTCATCAGCGCGACAAGGCGTCGATCAGGCGCCCGCGAACATCCCCCGGGATTCCTCGAGATCGATTTTAACGCGTGTGACAGGCGTACGACAATCCCCACGAGGCCTTGGCGCGAATTAAGCGACACCTGCTACAGCAGCGTACCTTTAAGGAGGTCGGCATCGAGTTCATGGACCTCTACTCCCACCTTATTCCCGTGTATGATATCGAACCGTTGGAGAAGATTACGGATGCTTACCTCGACCAGTACATCTGGTACCAGGTGCGGTCGCTGTGATTGTTGGGTTTTCTTTTTGTGTTCCCACTCTCTCTCTCTCTCTCTCTCTCTCTCTCTCTCTCTCTCCTCTCTCTCTCTCTCTGCCCGATTGCTTCACTAATTTGTGTGTCCAGGCGGACAAGAACCGTCTCTTCCCCAACTGGGTGAAGCCTTCCGACTCCGAGCCGCCGCCGCTGCTGGTGTACAAGTGGTGCCAAGGAATCAACAACCTGGAGGAGGTGTGGGACACGTCGGCCGGGGAGGCGCTCGTGATTGTCGAGACCAAGTTCGAGAAGGTCTACGACAAGATCGACCTCACGCTGCTCAACAGACTGCTGCGTCTGATTGTCGACCACAACATTGCCGAGTACATGACCGCCAAGAACAACGTGCTGATCAACTTCAAGGACATGAACCACTTGAACTCCTACGGCCTCATCCGCGGCCTGCAGTTTGCGTCGTTTATCTTCCAGTACTACGGCCTTGTGCTCGACCTGCTTGTCCTTGGTCTCACTCGCGCCTCCGAGATCGCTGGCCCGCCGCACACACCTAATGATTTCTTGACCTTCACCGACGTCCAGACCGAGGTCCGCCACCCGATCAGGCTGTACTGCCGATACATCGAGCTCATGTACATCCTCTTCCGCTTCACCCACGACGAGCAAAAGGATCTCATTCAGGTGTGGTATTCTTGGTTGCCCTGGCTGAGGCAGGTTTTCTGGATCTCCTTTCCTCGAGCGCTTGACTGTTATTGGTCTCCTCGACTCTCGCTGATTGTTTTTCTTTTTCGAACCGCAGTTCTCATCACGTTATGGCTCATTTCTTTCCAACTGAGTGACCACAACTGCTGCGAACGCCCTCTCACACATGTTTGCAGCGCTACCTGACGGAGCACCCTGACCCTAACAACGAGAACGTCATCGGCTACAACAACAAGAAGTGCTGGCCCCGCGACTCCCGTATGCGCCTCATGAAACACGACGTCAACCTCGGCCGCGCTGTGTTCTGGGACATCAAGAATCGCCTGCCTCGCTCCGTGACCACGATTGAGTGGGAGAACAGCTTTGTGAGCGTGTACTCCAAGGACAACCCCAACCTGCTCTTCAACATGTGTGGGTTTGAGGTTCGAATTCTCCCCAAGTGCCGCATGCTCAACGAGGACTTCACCCACCAGGACGGTGTCTGGAACCTTCAGAATGAGAGCACCAAGGAACGGACTGCCCAGGCCTACCTTCGCGTGGACGAGGAGAGCCTGCGCAAGTTCGAGAACCGTGTCCGACAGATTCTCATGTCCTCTGGTTCGACAACGTTCACCAAGATTGTCAACAAGTGGAACACTGCCGTCATTGGTCTCATGACTTACTTCCGCGAGTCGGTTGTTCACACCCCGGATCTCCTTGACCTCCTCGTCAAGTGCGAGAACAAGATCCAGACCCGCATCAAGATCGGCCTCAACTCTAAGATGCCGTCCCGTTTCCCTCCTGTCGTGTTTTACACGGTGCGGGTCCCTCCCATGATTGTTTGGTGCTCGTGACGTTTGGCTCCCCCTCGCCGCGGAGTGAGGCCGCTGAACAAACAAACCGCCAGTAGTGCTGTCTCTGATCGATCTTCTAGTCACGGCGTCACACACTCACTCCATGTAATGCCGGTGCCCTGACACTTGGATCGTGCAGCCCAAGGAGCTTGGCGGTCTTGGCATGCTGTCCATGGGTCACGTGCTGATTCCCCAATCGGACCTGCGGTGGGCGGGGCAGACCAATTTGGGCACGACGCACTTCCGCTCTGGCATGACTCACGACGAGGACCAGCTGATCCCCAATCTGTATCGCTACCTGCAGCCGTGGGAGTCCGAGTTCATTGACTCCCAGCGCGTGTGGGCGGAGTACGCCCTCAAGAGGCAGGAGGCCAACACCCAGAACCGCCGCCTCACTCTCGAGGACCTGGAAGACAGCTGGGATCGCGGCATCCCCCGCATCAACACACTGTTCCAGAAGGACAGGCACACCCTCGCCTACGACAAGGGTTGGCGCGTCCGCACCCAGTTCAAGGAGTACCAGATTTTGAGGCAGAACCCGTTCTGGTGGACGCACCAGCGCCACGTATGTCGTTTGATATGTGTGATGAGCCCTAGACAAAGACTAAGCGATCTACTCTTGTAAATCGGCATGCTTGGAGTTTGGTTGATTTCCTCAGAGCGTTTGATGTTTGATTTGCGCATCTGGTCTGACACACACCCTAGGACGGCAAGCTCTGGAACCTCAACAACTACCGCACGGACATGATCCAGTCCCTTGGAGGTGTCGAAGGCATCTTGGAGCACACGTTGTTCAAGGGTACCTACTTCCCCACTTGGGAGGGTCTCTTCTGGGAGAAGGTGCTGCCACTTCACCTCGTCCATTCGTGGTTGTGAATCTGCGGTGCTGAGTTGGCGGAGGCTTCCGCGATGATTGCGGTGGTCAGCGGTGTTGCTGCTGTGTTGGTGGTGGCTGATTCTGGTGGTGGTGTGCTGTGGCACTGACCTGGCCTGCAGGCGTCCGGGTTTGAGGAGTCGATGAAGTACAAGAAGCTGACCAACGCCCAGCGCTCTGGTCTCAACCAGATCCCTAACCGTCGCTTCACTCTCTGGTGGTCGCCGACCATTAACAGGGCAAACGTGTATGTCGGTTTCCAGGTGCAACTGGATCTGACGGGCATCTTCATGCACGGCAAGATCCCGACTTTGAAGATTTCGCTGATTCAGATCTTCCGCGCTCACTTGTGGCAGAAGATTCACGAGAGCATTGTCATGGATTTGTAAGTATTTTCTTGTCCAAGCTGTCATGGACTCTTCGTGCTTGGATGTTTCTTCCCCCGCCCACTCTCGCGCTCAAATTGAGTGCTCGTGCTGAGACATTTCACAGGTGCCAAGTGTTTGACCAAGAGCTGGACGCGCTTGAGATTGAGACGGTCCAGAAGGAAACCATCCATCCGCGCAAGTCCTACAAGATGAACTCCTCGTGTGCCGACATGCTGCTGTTTGCGGCGTACAAGTGGCAGGTGTCCAAGCCCAGCCTCATCACGGACACCAAGGACACTTTCGACGGCGGTACCACCAACAAGTACTGGCTCGACGTCCAGCTCCGATGGGGCGACTTTGACTCGCACGACGTTGAGCGCTACGCACGCGCCAAGTTCCTCGACTACACCACGGACAACATGTCCATCTACCCGTCTCCCACCGGCGTCCTTATTGCCGTCGACTTGGCCTACAGTATCCACTCTGCCTTTGGTACGTTCGCTATCACCAACCCCCTCCCCTTTTGCTCGACCCCTTCTCCCTATCCACTGCGCCAGGCCTTGTGTTGACACTCAGCGCCTCAGGCAACTGGTTCCCCGGAGTCAAGCCTCTCCTGACCCAGGCAATGGCCAAAATCATGAAGGCTAACCCGGCCATGTACGTCTTGCGTGAGCGCATCCGCAAGGGTCTCCAGCTTTACTCTTCGGAGCCCACGGAGCCCTACCTCAGCAGCCAGGTCCGCCTCTCTGCTGACATGTTCTCGTTGTCGTGACTGCTGTGCCCGTTTTGTTGACGCGTTCCGTCTTGACTTGCGAACTGACGCATTGAGCCCAGAACTACGGCGAGCTCTTCAGCAACCAAATCATCTGGTTCGTGGACGACACCAACGTGTACCGTGTCACAATCCACAAGACCTTCGAGGGCAACTTGGTACGCTTTCTTCTTTACTCTCGCCACTGTTCTTCCACATGATTTCGTCCGCACAAGTCCTCCTAAATTGTTGCGCATTGAACCCCCCGCTTTTCCACCTCCTCTCTGGCCCACGAAACGCGCTCTTGTGACCCGGCACAACAGACAACCAAGCCAATCAACGGCGCTATCTTCATCTTCAACCCTCGCACCGGGCAGATGTTCCTCAAGATCATCCACACCTCCGTGTGGGCAGGTCAGAAGCGTCTCGGCCAGCTGGCCAAATGGAAGACGGCTGAGGAGGTGGCGGCGCTCATTCGCTCCCTGCCCATGGAGGAGCAGCCCAAGCAGATCATTGTGACCCGCAAGGGCATGCTTGACCCGCTTGAAGTCCATCTTCTCGATTTCCCGAACATCGTCATCAAGGGCAGCGACCTGCAGCTGCCCTTCCAGGCCTGTCTCAAGATCGAGAAGTTTGGCGATTTGATCATTAAGGCGACCGAGCCGCAGATGTTGTTGTTCAACCTCTACGACGACTGGCTCAAGACCATCTCGTCGTACACGGCCTTCTCGCGTCTCATTCTGATGCTGCGCGCTCTGCACGTCAACGCCGACAAGAGCAAGATCATCCTCCGGCCGGACAAGACAACCATCACGCAGCCGCATCACATCTGGCCGTCGCTGTCCGATGATGACTGGGTGCGGGCGGAGGTGGCGCTCAAAGACCTTATCCTCGCCGATTACGGCAAGAAGAACAATGTCAACGTCGCTTCGCTCACGCAGTCAGAAATCCGTGACATCATTCTTGGTGCCGACATTGCGCCGCCGTCGATGCAGCGGCAGCAGATCCTCGATATCGAGAAGCAGTCCAAGGAGGCAAGCCAGCTGACGGCTGTCACTACGCGCACCACCAACGTCCACGGCGAGGAGATGATTGTGACTACCACCTCTCCCTACGAGCAGGCCGTGTTCGGGTCGCGCACGGACTGGCGTGTTCGCGCTATTTCCGCCACAAACTTGCACCTCCGCACAAACCACATTTACGTCAGCTCCGACGACGTCCGAGAGTCTGGGTACACTTACATCCTGCCCAAGAACGTTCTCCGTCGTTTCATCTGCGTGTCAGACTTGCGGACGCAGATTGGCGGGTACATGTACGGCGTATCGCCGCCGGATAACCCACAGGTCAAGGAGATCCGCTGCATTGTCATGCCACCGCAGCTGGGCAACCATCAGCAGGTGCGAACACATGGGCTTGGAATTGCGCACCCTGGGAACATTGAGTTGTCTCTTTTCGAGCCCGACTATGGTTTCAGAGTTAGTTCGCTTTTTGAGATTGTTTGGAAATATTTGAGCCAAAGTCTTTGTGTTCGGACAGTAACCATCACGCCAGGTGACACTGCCTCACCAACTGCCGGACCACGAGTACCTCCGCGAACTCGAACCCCTCGGCTGGATCCACACTCAGCCCAACGAGCTGCCGCAGCTCTCCCCGTTGGATGTCACCATCCACTCGAGGATCTTGCAGGACAACAAGAGCTGGGACTTGGACAAGACCATTATCATCACCTGCAGTTTCACTCCTGGTGAGTTCCTCTCTGTCCCTGCCTTTTGCAGCCCCTGTGCGTGGTCGCTCCCTCGCGCATGCCCATCACTTGCAGTTCTATCCCCTTTGGCAAGTCCTGCTTTTACCGTGCGCGTGGTGATGCAAAGGGTGTGATATCCTTGACAGGCTCGTGCTCCCTCACGGCATACAAGCTGACGGCTGCGGGCTACGATTGGGGCCGACAGAACAAGGACAGCGGTGCCAACCCCCACGGCTACCTGCCAACCCACTATGACAAAGTTCAGGTACCTTTATTGTTGTGTTTTGTCTTTGTTCGATTGCGCTGGCTTGCCATGGTGTTGCAAGTCTCTTCCCTGGCTTGTGCTGTGAAGTGCTCACGCCCCTCGTGCAGATGTTGCTGTCCGATCGTTTCTTGGGCTTCTACATGGTACCGGATGCGGGCGGCTGGAATTACAATTTCATGGGTGTCAAGCACTCGCCTGGCATGAAGTTTGGTCTCAAGCTCGAGAATCCCAAGGATTTCTACCACGAGTCGCACCGCCCTGTTCATTTCTTGCAGTTCGCCTCTGCTGAGGACGCCGAACAGGGCGCGGACAGGGAGGATGTCTTCTCTTAGGATTCTTGTCTGCCTGAGAGGCGTTTTGCTGACGGCAGTGCGCGCTTGATTGTTGCGACTGTTTTTCAGGAGGGAGGGTGTGTGGGTTGGAGCGACTTTGGTGTTTCCTTGGAGCTCCGTGTAGCAGATCCTTGTTCGGTTGCGCCGCTTGTGTCTGAACACACCAGCCAGGCAAAGTGTCGAATGAAATAATTATATCAATGGGTCGTCGATAGTTGTTGTGCTCGATGAATACCGGTCTTGGGTCGCTATTGTGCGTCATCCTGATCGGGCGGCTTTTGTCAGGACTGCAAGCCTATGTGAGCACAAAAGGCCGAAAAAAACACAGCCCGTCACGGACCATGATGTTCTGAGCATAGTTTCCAACCTTGGCTCGGTTCCTCTGTCGAGTGGATGAGCTTAGATCCGTCGTAAGCCCAGTAATGGTTCGGGTAGTTGGCCGAGCGGATCCGGTAGGTCGCTGGTTCATACCCGGGTCCAATCTGCCAAGAAGAATCCTGGGATGATTGTGAAAATATTGTCATTAAACCCTAACCAGCTCACCGCGACAAAACATTCTCGTGACGGGTCGTCACGTGTTCTGTCATGCAATTTCAAAATGTGGTAATTGTGTCGCAAAACGACGGTCGTGTCATCAGTCGGGACTAAATGGCAGTACACGGATTTGTCCACGTTGTCTGGAGGTGTCACTCTGAACACGACGCGCTGCATGTGCAACATCGCTTGTCAGTGCCCCGCTAATTGAATCAAGAGTACCTCTTCAAAAGGTCCCAGAGTAGTGACACCGTCTGGGTCCCCGGGTACACGGCAAAGGTACTGATCTGTACCGGCAGCTTGAAACGACATCACCTCTCCGAACGAAGGAAGCAAGACATTGCTGGTTCCGATCCCCATTCCCGTTCCCAGCCTCGGCCGCTTGAGCCCTCTGCGACGAGTCTGATCCCCCCGGAAAAACCCATGCCGCCGCTCGTATACGCAGTATCCATACAAGAGGTGGCAATTTGAACGGAGCACCAATGAGCGGGAGAGGGATGCTCTCTCCAAGTGTCCGAAACCCATTTGGTTTCGACACATCAGACCCTTCTGGGAGTGGGTATGCACCCCGCGCTGATGGTGGAGGGTTGAGCAATGGCAATCCCTTTGGGGTTTCACAGCCGACGAGTAGCTCTATGGGCACCGCGTTTTCCCCTGAGCGACCGAGCGAGCCTGCTCGATCATCCACGTCTCCGCCGTTAGGTTCGGCGTTGTCGTCAGCAATGAATTTGACATCGCAGCACAACCGATCTGGGCCTGACTCCTTCACGTCACACCCTCCACCGTTGCCCCCAGTTGCCGCTGCAACGCCACCGCGGTCCCGGGTCTTCTCCGGGGCCGCATCCGCTGCTACAGCTGCGACAAACGAACTGCGAATGCTGAGTCGCGCGCGCGGTCGAGTTGGTTTGGGGTTCGTTGGAGCTGGAAAGAACACCCGCTCTCGTCATATTCCCGGCTTCAAGTCCATCAGCGGTGTTGAGCTTGTTGCTGTTTGTAATCGAACTCGGGCATCAAGCGAGGCTGTTGCACGCGAGTATGGAATTCCTAAGGTGCACCACTTCAGAGTTCACCCTCCTTAAAGCTCACATCGGCAGGTGTACGACTCATGGCTCGAGCTCCTTCGAGACCCAGCCATTGACGCTGTGTGCATAGGTCAGGAGTCACGAGTTACGGGGCCCTTCTCACTCTCTCAAACAGGAACATGGCCGTACATGCATCATCCTGTCACCCTGGAAGCGCTTGTGAGTGTTGAAACATTTTTGCTGGTCGTGTCTGATTTGGCGTCAGGCTGCGGGGAAACATGTGCTCTGTGAGGCACGGATGGCGATGAACGCCAAAGAAGCGCACGAAATGCTTGAGTGTTCCAGGCGCCACCCCGAAATTGTTGCAATGCTTGTTCCAGCGTCGCTCACCTTCAAAGTTGACAACGTCGTTCGGTAATATTCTGTTCGTTGCGTTTCGGTGCTGATCGTTCGCAGGGAGCTCCTTGACTCTGGGTTCATTGGGCAGCCTCTCGTTGTCGGTACGCCATGTTTTTTCTATCCATACATTATCATTTCCAACAACCATAATTAGCTCCGCCTTTTGTCTCACATTGACACGACTACGTTCCACATTGTCTGACGTCCTCGACAGAGGCCAGAATCATGTCTCCATCATTTGTGGATACACCAGCGGATTCGCCTCAGCTCTCCTGGTGGCATGATCGTAGTGTAACCGGCCTCAATACCATGAAGCTTGGGATTTGGTGGGTCATTTTTTCCAGACGCCGCGAGGTCCTTTGTTCCTGTCCTGTGAAAGTCCCGTTTTGCAATCAGATGCCTGTCTGGTCGGTTTGATTGAGATTATTGTAGCTCTGTGACGGGTTGCCGTTGGGACCGATCATAAAGGGGTGTGATGTGCAGATCGTATCGGTACGATATCTTTCGTACGAGCGGTCGAAAGTGATGTTCTAAGCCCTCACAATCAAGCACGTGGTCTTCTAAAACCTGGTCGAAGGCGCACGAAAAAACGAGAACTACAAATGTTTCAGGGCAAGGACCATCCTTGGGAGAGCGATTGCCCACAACGACTGTGCTGCAGTCTGTCTCTCTCTCTCTCTCTCTCTCTCTCTCTCTCTCTCTCTCTCTCTCTCTCTCTCTCCCCCCTC
>QUTJ01031669.1:0-14659 GCA_003573635.1 Goniomonas avonlea | reverse complement strand
AAGAGCGCCGATTGACAACACAGGACAACAGTTGGATAGGAGTGCTGAGAGACAATACAGGACCAACAACTTCACTTCGTTCCGCTAGCACGCTGCTGGATAAGAGTGCAGATTGATAACACAGGACAACAGTTGGATAAGAGTGCTGATTGACAACACAGGAGCAACAACTTCAACTCGTTCCTTGCTGCGGCTGGCACGCTGTTCGAGCTCACTGTGGGGAACAACTGGTTTATCATCCAGGACGCCTACGTGGTGCTTGCAGGCAACTGGGTGTGTGTTGTAATCTACCCATATGTTTACTGTCGCATATGCTGTTTCAACGTCCATCCAAATGTTTACAGATTTACAAAATTCGAAATTGTTATTTATGCACATGTGTACGTCCTCTTCGTGCTGATCCGTGTGCTGGTGGTGCCTTGCTACGTGGGTGGATCGGTGCGCGCGGCACCGTGGATGGGTTGGGTGGGAGTGGGCGTGATGTGGGTGTGGTGGGTGTGGGCGGCTACGTGTGTATTTCAAGGAAGAAAAAAATATGAAGCAGTGTGTGCACTGCTTTAAATCGTCTCTGCCTCGAGGTCAGGTCCCTGGCCTCGAGCGAGCCTTTGCACGCTGGAATTGTTCACTCTAACGAGGTCGCAATGACGCACATCGAGCCACTTCAAGTACGGCGCCTGCTTCGCCCACTATCGGTCTTGCCATTCTCGGCCTCGCTAGCTCACTGAAGTACGCTAGCTAGCTATGAAGTATGGCGCCTGCTTCGCCGACAATCGGTCTTCCCATTCTCGGCTCTCCTGAGCGTCCATTTCTATACGCACGATTTATTTCGTCACCCACCCACGCAGAGCCGGCTCTACTTCCTGTGTTTCTACGTGTTTTCCACGCTCTTTGTGCTGAACCTTTTGCTGGCGGTTGTGCTCAACGCGTTCCTGGAGGTGTGGAGGAGCCCAGTAGTGTCGCACAACGATGACGTGGAGGTGTTGGAGCCCGCAGACGACTCAGGTCTTGGTGCGTAATAAGAAAGGAGGGCGTCGGTGTGGGTGTGCGCGCGCGTGTGTGTGTGGGTGTGTGGGTGTGTGGGTGTGTGGGTGTGTGGGTGTGTGGGTGTGTGGTGTGCGCGTGTGGGTGTGTGGGAGTGTCGGTCTGTGTGAGAGGTCTGGGCGTGTGTGTGGGCGTGAGTGTGGGTTGCGTGTGTGTCGTGTGTTGCGACTTGGTTGCTCCAATAGTTTCTCTCATCGGAAGTTAGAGTGACGCTACTCGCTTCGCATACAAGACACGTCCCAAGACACGTGTCAACGTGTCAAACTTTGGGAAAGTTTGCCATTGCGCCGTTTCTTGGGGTTGCCTGCTTTTTGTTGCCCACCGTCCCTCCCTTCACTCTTCCTTCCACCTGGTCCACTCTTGTCCCAACGTCCCTCCCTTCACTCTTCCTTCCACCTGGTCCACTCTTGTCCCAACGTCCCAACGTCCCCTTCGGGGGTCTGTCCCACCACGTTATCGTCTAGCTTATCGTAGATCGCGAAGTACGGTCGTAAACCGCAGCGTTCACCGCCTGCGACCTACTCGTACTCAGATATTACGATATGCTATTCGTTAACAAGTTGCGTGAAGTCACGTAGCTCCCCTACCCTAGCTAACTCGTGATGAATGGTGTGACAATGAGTGTGAGGGTGGGTTCGAGTGTGATTGTGGGCGTGTGTGTGGGCGTGTGTGTGGGCGTGTGTGTGGGCGTGAGTGCGAGTTGTGTGAGTGTGGGCGTGAGTGTGGGTGTGAGTGTGTGGGCGTGAGTGTGGGTGTGTGTGGGTGTGCGAGTTGTGTGAGTGTGGGCGTGAGTGTGCGAGTTGTGAGCTGACCAGCGTGACACAGAATCGGCCGCCCCGTCGCCCTTGCCCCGGCAGCTGCCAACGAAAAGCCGCCTCGTCGCCTTCCGACCCAGCAACGCTGTGGCCCCAGAAGTAGTCGTCCCTATCCCGGCCCCAGCCCCAGCTTGTCTAGCGTCCACGAGAGAGGAAATCCCTTCGCACCCGCCCGATGGTGCGGATGAGGAGGCCAACGGGCCCAGAGAGGCTGGGAGCCGAACGCCGCCGCTCGTTTCCACTGATTTTGACTCTGATGTTATCGAGCTTTGATTGTGCCGCCCGTATGCTGTTGCACTCGCACGAGCGGTCTTTGTGTTGACTTTGATGGTCTCGCTCAGATTGTGCTGTATGAGCTGTATGACGTGTGTGTTTAGAGCAACTCTACCGGTTCGCCATCGCCATAGTCATTTCCGAATCGCCATTTGGCTTGCCAAATATGACAATGCAAATGGCAATTCGGAAAATTTGGGCCAATTCGGGAGGCAAATATGACAAACCGTGGGGCTGTCATCAGTGCCATAGTCATATTTGGCCATAATTTGGCGATGACAACGACCGGCGGCGGAGTTGCCCTTATGCTACGACTCTGATATTATTGCTGAGCTAGGCATATGCCGCTGGAGGCATCGTGTAAAGTATAAGTCCTGATATTGGACATGTTCAGTATTGTCAAGGATACCCAACTTTGGATACCCCCCAAAAAATACCCGGTACGTTGGCAGGGAAAATATTGTCAAAACAAATGTTAAATTAAATTATGTCAGATTGGTGACCGTCGCTTCAGACCGAGATCGGATTTTGTCATGCATTTTTATTTTCTGGCCGTCGGTTTTAAGGTTACTCTGACTGAGTCTGACATCTTTGCGTGGCTGCCCATATATGCAGCGCACCCTGGGGTAACCGTTCACGTCAGAATCTCCTGCGGCCCGTCCGACAACGGCTGGCCAGTGACGCAGGGACTAGAATTCAAGTTATCATGGCACAGTATGAGCGCAGAGGCGCCCAAAGTTGAAAGTTTAACAGAGAATATCAGCAGTACGATCGAGGAGAAAAGAAACAGAACCAAAGGAAACATTGAAGGAAATTCAACAGAAAAGCCTCAGGCTTGAAGAGGAAGAACTCCTGGGGCGGCTCCGGTCCCGTGTTGTTGTTTTATATTACGATAATTCTATTTTACAAAAAAAGGGGGCTTGAAGAGGAAAAGAACGACGCAGTGGCGGACAACCAGGTGTCGGTTTATCCAAGTGCAGGTCACGGTATAGGAAGCGGGCAGGCCTCTGCCAGTGGAATTCCGGTACAACTGCCCGGGCACAAGAGGAGTCTCCTCAGCTGAGGACACTGCCAGCGCTGGTGGGACTGGATCACGATCCAAGCCTCAGTGTGTCCAATCACAGCCGAGGACACTGCCACTGCTGGTGCTACTGTTTCACAGCCTGGCTTCAATTAATAAATCGAGCTATCACCACCACCACCTACGTCCTCATGAATCTACCATCACCTGCTTTCTAATGGATGCAGTTGTCTCTAGCTAGATCTCGATCTGTGTGCAATCTTACAAAAGGTGCAGCCAGGAGGACAGCGCAACAGCAGTTGAACTGGCGGCGAGAAACAGGACAGGGCGTTGGGTACCTGTCTCTCTATCCAATTGTTCAAGTTCCCACCTTGGCATGATTCTAATCTCGCTAGTAGATCTCGACAATCTATCCGTGGAACGATCACGCATGCAGGCAGTCCCTATGTAGACTGGGCGTCATAGTCGAGAGCAACGTGCGCCATCGAGAACCCTGGGCCCATCCCCACAAGTAAGATCTTGCCAGTCTTGACATCTTGCATCGCCTGGGGAACGTGGTCAACCGGAGCAATCTCTCCCTCTCTCCAGCCCCCCCCCCCGTCCCATGTGCCCCCACCACCCCCTCTCTCGCGGGCACACACGCTCTCTCTCTCCCTCTGTGTGGGTGCGCTCTCTCTAGTTCTCTCTCTCTGTGTGTGTGTGTCTCTCTCTGTGTGTGTCTCTCTCTCTGTGTGTGTCTCCTCACTCTCTCGCACAAGACTCTGTCACAAGTCTCTCGCTGTAACACTCACTCGACTCCTCCCTCTCGCACACACAACCAGCTGACACAATGCTTGGKGTGAGAGGATGCATTAACCGGAGCCGACTACGTCGTGCCTCAAATGTCCCGACACATACCTTCTGGAGCACGAACATGGCTGTGGGGCCCACCATATTGCCTTCCTGCTCCAGGACTTTGTAGGAGTAGCGCAGATCATGCTGTCGAGGAAAGTGTGAAGAAACATGTCACGGATCCTTGATGTACATCGATAGAAAGATCTGATTTCACACCCTGCGCATAGAATCACGATGTCGGAAGGCGGAGACACTGTCAGAGAAGACGAGCAGTCGGATCGGTCAAAGGCCTCTCACGAGCATAGGACTTGTGCTGGTAGAAATGTGCAGTTGCTCTCATGGGGATATTTCCTCCAGTTTCACCACTCACAGTTCCCTCTTCGCAGCCCGCAGATTGCAGACCTCTCACAGCTCCAACTTTCCCAGTTCCTCTGCTCCTCAAGTGCCACAGGTGACAACAACTCACCGAGGAAATGCCAAGCGACTCCTCGACTGCTTGCATGACCTGCGCCCGCTCTAGTCAAACGCCAGGGCATGCACCACGATATGGCTACAAACAAAACAATGCAAGACTGCCGCTCTATCGACCTCCGAGACCAACAGACGCCACTGCAGGGAGGGTGCGCGAGACGTGAGTGACACAAACATTGCCTCAGGCGAGGTATGCGAAGGAATCAAACACAATTGAAACACCTTGCTTTTGATGTGTTCTGTGTTGGTCAGCACGTCAAACATAAACGTGACTGCACACAGAGGCACAGGAACAGGCACACACACAGAGACACGAGATCAGCACGCAGCACGCAGCACAGCACATATAACGCACACAGCCGTGTTGCCCGCCCCCCCCACCCCACACCCCCCATCGAAAGGAGAGTGTGAATAACATGCCTTAAGGAAGAAACGCCAGCACGGACCTTGGTGCCTCCAGGATGGAACGCAAGCGCATTGAAGTCAGAGAACCCGAGATTGTATCTCTTGAAAAAGCCAGTTGTGGCCTCAAGGATGTGATCGTGAACAAAGGCTGGCACCTACACCGGAAAGACTGTCAACTTTCAGAGCGGAGGAGAGAGAGGGGGGGCAGTGCGGGGGATGGGGAGAGCGAGAGTGATCGGGAGAGGGCACAGCCGTAGATCTGCCTCGGAACAGAGCGAAATGAGATAGGGAGGGAGAGGGAGAGGGAGAGAACGAGCGAGCGAGCGCAAGTGTGAGCGAGAGCCACGCGAGCTGCAACCCTCCAGCCGTGGCTTGTGTTATCGCTCCATTTTCTTTTCCTATCCTCGCATGTTTCAGATCAGAGTGGTACCTTGGGGGAAAAGATGAACCCGGCATACCCGTTGGCAAAGGTCTCGTTGCTGACCTGTCAGTCAGGTGTTACACCAGAGGAAGAGACGCGAGAGACTATCGTCAGATTAGGAGAAGATCCTGCCCAACGTGAATAGTCATGGCTGGGCGAGCAACCAATCACTGAGTTGCCAGCAGCCTACTGGTGTTAAATTGAGCGCGTCGACGAGCTAGCCCAAGATTCTTGGTGTTCAACAAATTGCCCGGTAAGACACTGCATCTCTCAGAATTCATGGACAAATGCGCACCAGATCCCGAGTACCACGGAAGTATCGCTGAGTAAAGCAAGAGACAGCAGGGGTCGAAGCTCTCTGTTCATCGGACTGTGCCTCCCCGAGAACAGCCGCTGCCGCACCGTCACCAAATATTGCCGCCGACATGAGAGCGCCCTTATTGAGGTTGGGTGGCATGAAGCTGCGGGGGGGGCATGTTAGAAAGGACGAGATTCGCTTGGCGAAACAATGTTGGACTCGGGCTTCAGCCGCACTTGGAAATCGAGGAAATGTCACAGACCTGTAGATGATGGTAAGTCTTTGAGAGATAAATCTGCAGGAAGCAATAACAGGCTCACCAAGAGTAAGATGGCCTTCCTTTTCGCGTCCAGTGACTGCCTTGCCCGGAAAATGGTTGCGGCGTAACCGAGGCCCCTGGACAGAGTTGATACCTCCCATGGCAGGTTATGACGCACATGGAGGTACCATTGCACCCTAACCCGGACACAGGGAGCAGCATGGCGTTCTCAGAAATCCCCAGATTTTGCGCAACGAGATCGTCGATCCTGTTCGCTCCGAGATTGTGCATTGTGACCACAGCCCCAACCTGAGAAGGCAAGTCAGCTGTGCCACAGAGAACAAAACACCCTACATCCTTAGGCTGTAGCCCAGAATCGTTAAGGGCTCGGCGTCCCACGTCCGTAAGGAGTTCAATTCCCCTCTCTTGGAAAATGCCGTTTTCCTCAATCAATGAAGACTTCGGACCATGGTTCCGGAACCAGTCTAATGGGACTACAAACCCACGATTCTGTGCAATAGTCTTGTTGTCAAACGCCTGTGGAAAATATTAGAGCCGTGGGTTGATACAGACCTTGCCTTGAGAATGGCCTGGTGACCCTCCACCTCCGCGAATAAGTGGCTACAGAGCTCCTTCACTTGAGCTTGGGGGGCTCTGTGTGGTCCCGCAGCACAGGCGACCGAAAGAATTCGGGGTAGCACCCTTTGCATTGGTCGGCAGGTGCAGCGACTTGCAGTCCAAGACCTCCGAGATCTTGCTGTGAGCTCCAAAGGATCTCCGCATTTTTGTCACATTTTTTTTTGATCGATCACGACTTGGTAAGATTTCTCCGGGGTTGTTATTTGTATTCGAAAAGGCTACCGTAGGAGTGTACCACCGCCAAACATGGCTGCAGCCGCCAGCTCCCCAATCCTTGGCAAAGGCCTGGCCTCGATTGAATCGCACAGAGTGCATGGGGTTGCTGAGACAGTTTACTATGTGCCTGATTACCTGGATGTGGAAGAGGAGACTGTGCGCGATCGGAGTTTGCTTTCTTTGTCTTATGGACCCTCAGGAGCTCCTTGAAAACATCAACGGAGCTTCCGCTGGGACCTGGAAACAGCTGAAAAACCGTCGTTTACAGAACTGGGGTATGTTCAGTGTCTTTAAGCACAAATGACTGTGTGCGCAGGTGGCACCCCGCACTCCAAGGGCATGCTCAAAACAAAGGTTCCCTTTTGGTTGGAGAAGTACATGAAACAGTTGTTTGAAAAGGATCAGTTCTTTTCTGAATGTCCGAACCATTGGTAAGCAAAGTGTTCCTTCGTTTAACTATGTTTGTGACACGTTTCAGCCTTGTTAACGAGTACACACCTGGCCAAGGGATTATGGTGAGAGCGCTCGACTCGCGTGCTGTTGCAAATGACATGTTGTTTACAGGGGCACACCGACGGTCCGCTTTACCAACCCCTTGTGGTAAGTATCCTGAGTCACGCTGCTTTCACTGCGTCTCATAAGCGCCGAGCAGGCCATAATCAGCCTTGGGTCCCACACAGTGATGTCGTTTACCCCGTTGTCTCGATCCGCTTCAGTTATGGATCAATCAGATGCCATGTCCGAACCAAGTGCCCCAACACTGGATTCTCCCATCCCTGAAGCCGAGGATGCTTGCTTCAAATTGCTCCTCATGCCGCGCAGTCTGCTGCTGTTCACACGCGACGCGTACACCGCACTGAAGCACGAAATCAGGGAAGTATCCCAGGACACGATCGACGAGACTGTAAAAAACCTAGGTGCTGTGCCAGGGATGAAACTTGGTGACTGTCTTGACAGAGGCACTCGGGTATCACTCACAATTCGAGTGGTCCCTAAAATTCTTCGGCCTGCTGGTGCACTCTCTTTTCTTGGACGGCGGTGATTGGTCTCGGTTCACGTAAGCTGAAGATGTTGCGCGAATTGTCGCTACTTTTACGCCCTGCTCGCTACGTTTTCTTGAGGAAAACGATGGTTAACGTGAAGGATTGTGAGACGGAAACCGGCCAGTACGTGTCCATTGGCTTGTGGTTTTTCTCGCCCATCCATACATGGTGGACAATTAGGGGAGCCGCCAATAATGCTTTCCGTTTTCAGAAAGCAGTCTGGGCAACGTGCAGAGTTACAAGAAACAGTCGATAACATGGCACTTGTGTTTGATGTCCACCGCAGAGTTGACAAACGTCGTCCCAGGACACCCCTGTTCGTGTGTAAGAACCGTTAAAAGCCAAGCATGACAATCAACGTTGTGAGAAAAGGCAAAAGGGCCACGAATTGCCTACCACGGCAGCTCCATTGAGAATGCCAATATCGTCATGAACATGCCCGAACAGGTGCAGCTTTGGGGCAACCTCTTGCACACGTTTCATCAGACACTGCGAACCCCAATGCTCAAAATGGGGGTGGAGCTTTCCACACACACCACACTTTCCCTGGGATTCTGTTAGCCCTGCAAGGGAACAGCGCAATAGGTAGCTCAGACCGTCTGGCCAGTACGCTCAACCCAAGCCTTGTCCATCACAGCGAACGGTGGGGTGTGCGAGACGAGAATGTCGAGATCACGCGGAATGTGCTGGAATCTGAGTCTGGTCAGCCTCACCAGACGACAAACGATGCGTACCTCGCGCCGAGAGACCCCTCGTGATCCTCACCATGAAATGCTTGCCAAATGGTTGTCCAGGGGGTCCCTGTAAAGGTTGAGACCGGGACTAGGTTGCTGTGCACTTACCATAGATTCGGATGCCCTCAACCGTAACCTCAGAATCCTGCAGATAGACACAACCAGGAAACAATCCTTGAATCTGACGGAGGTCTGTGAACAGAGGAAAGAAAGACCACGCTGACACCAGGCACGCGTACCTGCTCAGGACTCCATTTGTCAAGTCCTATTTCATGGTTGCCACAAATGAGCACTTTGTGTCGGTGCGGAAGTCGAGACAGAAAGTCCTGAAAAAGTGCAATCTCTTCCTTCGCCCCTATATTGGAATTAATAAAGGATTGACAGAGGATTCATGCTCTCACCTCTGTTTGTGAAATCGCCACTGTGAATAAGGATGTCGCCAGGAGGAACGGCTCCGGGGTCGAAGCGGCAGTGGGTGTCCGAGATGTGAATGACTCGAACCACACGTTTGCCCCCTTTACGCAGAGGGACATTTGCATCTGCAAACCCTTTCCATTCGACTTCGGGTGGGGGTGCTGGGGCAGGTGTTGGTGGTGGAGCCGACAGCGCCTGTTTGATTTCCGCCGTTTTTGCCTCCTGAATCGGCGTTAAACCGTAGGAATTAATGGCATCTGTGCGCGCGCCGGCGGCCAAGAGTGCCGTGACAGCGTCGAGATGGCCGTAGTAGCTGGCGACATGGAGTGGTGTGCTGTCGTTAGTGAAACCGTTCGGACAAAAGCGTCTGAGAAGGTCCTGCAGAGCAACAACATCCCCGGAGCGAGCAGCAAAGTAAACCTCTGTGCGAAAATGAATACCAAACTCTAACACGAAGGAGCTAACATCAACCTTGGTTGTAGCTTTTCGCGGCCATCACTCAAAGGTGTAAAACAAAACAGTCAGCCTTCCGGTAACTGTCGACTATCGAAGACTTTCCCCGTGTAAATAATCAGATATAATTAAAATGTTTACGGGGTTTCTGTTTTTCTCCTACGAGAACGAGTATCATGAACGTTAGACTGAATCGGCGCGCGAGGCTTTGTGGTGCTCATGGCGGCGGATGGCCCAACAAGCCCTTGCTTTATCACAGAACAGGAATGGTCCATGTGCCGAAGAGAGGTTACAGCAGAGACTGTCAATGAATACGCTAAGTGGCTTGGGATGGATCCTGTTGCTAATCCCGACTTATTGTGGGTTGCTCGCGAAGGTCTTCGAGCGAGGCTGCCGGAGATGTGGAGGCCGTGCAAGACCGCACCTGATGGAGAGGTGTTTTTTTACAACACTGAGACACTCGAAAGTATGTGGGATCATCCTATGGATGAAACGTACCGTGCTTTGGCGCTGTGCGAACTATCCAGAAAGGCCGCTCGTTGGTCCCAGGTCGACGGACCATTGAAAGAAGCAGGTGCTCTGAACTCTGAGTCAAGGGCGCCAAAATGCGCCCAATCCCTTGGTTTTACTGATGTATTGCTTGCAGATCGCATTGGGCACCCTTCAGCTGGCGAAGAATCTGTTGGCTCTGAGGATCCCAGCGACAGCAAACCCAACGGTGAGGATGGGGGCGACAAGACAAGTACAAAGTTCAGGGAGACCCTCCGCTCTCCCGCGAACAGGGGCAGTGGGAGAACTTCACTGAGTCCCGATTTGTTGGTCCCTGAACTCGCTGAGCCTGACAGAGGTTGCCTTCCGAATGAGCTTTCCTTTGGGAGATGCGAACATGGTGCTGGAATCCGTGAGATCTCGCTGCGATTTATTTGTTTTTCGGCCGGGTTTGTTAGCGGTAGCCTTTGCACCTCTGTTGCGGTCATTGCCATCGCGAGCCTTCGGTCGCGATAGCAGCGGGCGTTATGCCGCCTATGCCTAGAATTCAGTGGACAATATTCTTTGATCGGGGTCAACCCAGAATTCTGTGCAGTGAATTACGGAGCTGCTGGCGCCTCTGGAGGGGCCACAAACTTGAGCAAATCCGTGATCGCATCCTGCGTGCAGTCTTGCCCAGGCGGCGGCATCGCGAACGGCGACAGCGGTATCGTGCACCTATGGAGATCATGAGCGGATAAAATACAGGACAACCAGAATGAGAAACGCGCACTGTCAGCAAGACTCTACTCCAAAAGTGCCTCGCTGCGGTTCCTTCCACTGTGTTTCTCTCTCACACATCCAGCAATGGAGTGCGGGGTTCGGCATTGGAGGCACTTGCACACAGACAGACACAGACACACGCTTGACAACACTGGCTCACTGTGGTTAGGCATCCACGCAGACACAGACACAGACACACGCGTACATGCTCTCTCTCTCTCTCTCTCTCTCTCTCTCGCACACACACAGAGCTTGACAACAGGCGCACTGAGGTTCAGGCATTGGAGGCACTTCCGCCGGCATGGGCGCCCGATGCACCAGGTTGTTGGTCCTATTGATGCTGCAAAAACAGTGTAAGCGCCTCTCACCCAAATGCTTTCGGAGGTTGGCGTATGAGGGGGAAATGAACGATTCGCCACACACTGGTGTGCGGTGAGGACATAATGGTGCTGTGTGGGGTGAAGGATGGAATATGGGGAGGAACGCAGGTGAGGGGGGGGTCAAATCAGCGGGGGGGGGGGAGGATGTAGGTGGACTCACGTATCAGCCTGCAGCTTCAACCTCCTCCCTGTGGACTGCATCTGAGGGATAGGCTCCGACACCTTGCTCGCTTTTGTGTAGACTGCCGCTGCTGCAACCGCCTGCGATGTTTTCAGGATTCGCTCACTGTCCTCAGAGTGACAGACAGCACCTGCCAGGCCTGAGGTATCAATCGTCGTCTCCTCTCACTCATACGCACAACCATGAACATGGTTCGAGGTACAAGGAGCACTGACAGAACCCGCGCACACACGCACAGACAGGCAGGCAGGCACAGGCACAGGCACACACTGACACAGACAAGCGACAGTGGGCTCGAAAATAGAAATCACAAAACTTTTCTGAAAGTTCGACGAAACTTTGACGGTTGACACTGTCCTTGGTGCTCCTCGTGCAATCCATCTAGGCAGCATCGCGGAATCTCTATGAGACAAACACCCGTCGCAGCAAGGTAGACACGGCAACACACACACACACACAGCACACACACACACAGAGAGAGAGAGAAACCTTGTCAAGATCCGAGGAGACAAATCGCTCTCTATGAGACAAATCGCAGCAAGGTAGACACACACACACACAACCCACACAAACCTTGTCCAGTGAAGCCATCCCAAGGGCGGAACACTTAATGGCTGGCCCTGGCGTTCGCTCCTTGTCTTTATCAGACCACATCTCCATTGCCTGAGAGCATGTCAGTTTGTCTGCGCGTCGTTGTCCACATCTCCAGAGCAGCAAGTCAGTTTGTCTCGTGCTCTGTCTTAGGCCCCTTAGCCCCCTATGTTCCTGTTCCAACCACAACACAAGTCATGTTCAGTAACACAACCAGCAAGATCAATCTATTCCGTCTGTTCCACACAGATCCAACACTCACCTGATACACCCGGGATTCAGCAGTGAAGAAAAATTGCTTCATGTCGAGATACGATTTCCACTGCAATTGGTTCTTTTTCCCTGGAGACGCAGAATTACAAAACACATGAAATCACGGGTCTGAAAAAGAACGTCCTCAGTCAGTAATAAAAATACCGGAAGAGGTGGCAGCAGAGAAAGGGACGCTGATAGAAGCTTCCCCGTATAGGCGCGCGGCTTCGGATGCCAGCTTGCTCACAAGCAGCAGTGCGTGACCCACTGCCTCAGCCCGCGCCAACGTCAACTGCAAGTAATTTCAGTCCCATATCAAGCAAATACAACTTTTGACAACAAGATTCACCTCTTGAGCCTGTGCCGTCAGCACCTGTTTGAGGAATTTGATGGCTTGAGGTTGCATGTCAGGTGACAGGGCTGCACGGCTGTCAAAATCATGCAATCAATCATCTGCGAACGACCTGCAACACCGCCCAACGTAGATGGCACCAGGGATTCCGCAAAAGTAACATAACTGATCGCCTGCAGCGGTTCAGCATCGTCAAGACCGGCAGGACAAGTAGCCGCACAATGACAAGCGCACGAAACGCGAGCTTGACATCTTCCTCCTCCCCTTTCTTCGCAGCCCGTGCACATGCATATCGCTGAAGACTGAAAACAGTCAGTTCGTGAACTGCAGCCCACCAACTCACCAGATTGCAGCAGAGACGAGGGAACAAGCAGCATCGAACAGCACATCCCCAACCTGAGTTCCTGTGGACCCGTCCGTCCATTGGGTCCACACAAACTGGACGCCAATCAATCACTCCCATGCTAGTTGGAAACATCACAGAAAACGAACCTTGCCACACGCGCTCCGCAATGGTGAATCAAACTTTGCCTCGGCACCCTCGGCAGCCTCGACTGATGTCACCAACAAGCCCCTTAAGTTCCCCAGATATTCAGACACAACCGGGGGGACCGCAGCTATAGGATCAACTTGGTCATTGCCTGTGATCGTGCACAGCCTGTCTCGAGACGAGGTACAGGCGTCCAGCAGAGCGGAGCCAGCACGATTAGTGCTTGTTATCCGTTTTGAGAAAACAACGGGCGAGGTGCGCCTAAGTGGAAGCGGGGGTCCGAAATGAAAATGAGATGGATACTGTTGGCGTGGTCAGATCACGGAACATCGATCCTCAAGCACCTCAATGGATCCAAGACCAATGTGGGTCGCTGCCATTTTCTCGGGGGGTTCCGAAATCGGTTCACACTGCGAGCCCAACCCCATAACTCGGGCCGGCTAGGTGGTTGAGTTATTTTGTGGAACGATAGGAAGCCCTCAGCTTACTGCTGACAACACATGTTCCTGTTATTGCAGAAAGAACGATTGCCTTCATTGTTACTTTTTGAAGAGAGCTCAAGACAAACAATGTCACATTCCAATTCCTCAATTTCGGAGCGCATTGATGTTGTGTTGCTGAGACCCTGGGTCGTGGTGTTTTAAGATTGAACTGGCTGGATACGTGTACGTTCCAAAAACAGCAATTCGAACATCCCGTGATGAGATAACCACAAGCTGGTCAGCATCACTTATCCAGGTGTGGACCTTCCTCAGGACCTCCAGGACCTTTCTTTCTTCAGACAGGTCGATCTCAACAGGACCTCTGAACCTCTTCTGAGGAAAGGTCATCATACTCATAAACCCCAACATGTCACGACAAAGAGAGGCCCAGAGTTCGAAGGTCTCTTTTTGCCCAAAACACTCACACTGAAGCCTTGGCTGCTGCTGAAGCATGTCAGTGGCTGTTGCAGAGAAGGACACATGAAGAGAGGGATACGGAGAGGGAGAGAGAGAGAGAGAGGGCCCTTGAATCTGGAGAATCGGCCAAAACCATCCACGATCGAACGCCACCTGATCGAGTTCTGAATGAAAGATGAAGTTCTGAAAGATGAAGTTCTGGCAACGGATCAGGACGAATTATTCAGTGACCACTAACCAAATAAAATGAGGACACGATCAACCCGCTGAAACAACAAGTAAATCTGCGCCAGGCCAGATTCTTTCGTTCATTATGTTTTTACACGCGCTCTCCCGCACAACCTGGCAAATCCCCCAAAATGAGTGCAACTGACCCCAGCCTTTAAATTAAAAATGCTGGAAGGGCTGGAAAAGTAACCAATGGAGAGCGTCGGGCTTCTAGATTCAAACCCGAACAATAACCTCGTCAGTCGCCCCAGCACAGTCCCGAACAAAGGAATCAATATGCTTTGTTTGTGCTGCTCCAAGCCCCATGCAACATCTTCTTGTTTTTGAAAAAGAAATATCCAAGAGGCAAAAACACCCCCACAATCATCACCAGAGCGCCAAGAATATATCGACCGAACGAGGGAGCCTCCAACACCATCGTCGCGACGCCACAGATTTTGTTATCGTGACGCTACTAAATTACAAGTAGCGGGCCATATGGGCCATGTTCCCTCAACGCTACCTGAACGATTTAAGGCATGGCCAACCTCTGTTGAAGGCATGGCCAACCCTCTGTCGAAATGGCCAACCTTTAGGGTCGAAGGCATGGCCACCCCCTGGGTGGAAGGCATGGCCAACCCATAGGGTTGGACGCGGCCTGAGCCCGCCTGACCCTCGATTAGAGTTCGAGATTCGTTAGCATACACTCTTCAAGTTAA
>QUTJ01031668.1:0-14639 GCA_003573635.1 Goniomonas avonlea | reverse complement strand
GAGAGAGAGAGGGAGGGAGTCCCGTCGGCAAACTTTGCTTGAATCTGGGAGAGTACCGACCCCGGTGGCGTCTCGCGCCATGCTATCCTGCCTCGTAACTCGTGGCTGTCAGTTGAACTACGACGAGTGCGTGGAGCGCAAGCGCACTCACGCGCACCGCGGGGCCGTGGAGTCCATTGCCATGCACATCTCAGGCCAGCACGTCGCCACAGGCGGCCGAGATGGGTCTGTCAGAATATGGGACCACAAGCTGCTTTTGGTCGCCATGTTGAGTCTGCCAAAGGGGCAGGACCTCCCGTCAGCCTCTCTCAGGAGAATACTACAGGTGCGACAGACTGTCACCTGTCACCTATCACCTGTCCTCATTTACGACACAAGGAGGCACTCGAAATTTGCCTTATCTGTTCCTCACTGCCTGCCACCTGTCTGCCGGTGTCGCTGTCACCATCTCCGTCCACCTTGTCTGTCCATCTCTGCCCCTTGTCTCTCTGTCTCTCTGTTGGTCTGTTGGGAACTGTGTTTGGCTGTCATATCTCTCGTACGCGCAGGCCTCTCGAGGGAGAGGTGGAAGTGGGAGACGGTGGGACGGGGAGAAATTGAGATGAGAACTGTGTTTGGCAGGTTTCATTTTCAGCCGACGGCGCGATGGTGGTGGGAGCCAGAGCAGACTCGACCTTGCTTCTGTGGACACTGCGTGGCACAACACAGTTGTTGCTGCATCACCACCTTCCATGTCTCGTGCAGCCCACCAAAGAGTACAACGAACAAGCGGAACTGGCCGCCAACAAGACTGACGGACCGCGCTTTGTGGCAGAGGTTCCGGTGCGTGGCTCAAACACGGCGGCGCACGCAAGAGGGAGTGAGAGAGCGAGAGAGCGAGGGAGGGATATATGTCCAGAGACAGCAACTTCAAAGCTGTCAGCGTGGCGTCTTGTCCGACCAGTGCTAGCACACGTAGTCAAGACTCAAGGAACAATTTGAGGCCGCCATCAATGCGGCATCTCTAGGTTTGACGTGTTTCAAAAGGTGTTCGGGTTTGTTGTGCCTCACGCAATGCGGCAGACCCTTCGCTGCTTTGAACTGGCACCCAGAGGACGGTATGTGGCGACTGTAGTCCGCGGCGCCTCGTGTGTGAACGTGTACGACGTCGGTGGAGGCAGTGGCGCGTTTGGACAGGTTGGTGGCAAGTCTCTCACTCTTTGCCGCGCATGGGGTGGGCAATGCTTCGAGAGTCGGGTGCAGGCCTAGCGCACCGGAACAGCTTGTAGACCGCGCAACAGCCTGCACGCACTTGCACCCTTTGCCTGTCAATCACACGAGGGAGCACTTCACTCTGTTCTCAGGGCCATCACGCGCACAACATCCTTGGTGTGTAATCCCATGCTCCTGTTCCAGGGACGCGCGCACATTTGCAGCCACATTTGCACGTCTGGTGTGCCATCACGCACGACAGGTCTCACCTCACTCTGTGCCCTAGCTCTTGGTGTTACTGTCAGCACACCAACCGACAGAAGCTGCGATAGCAGACTCCTCATACTCTATGTACGACAGGTCTCACTTCACTCCGTTCTCAAGGAGGGACACAGCGGCGAGATCATGGGTGCGATCCTTGTTTTCGATCCTTGTTGCGTCGGAGTATTGTGTCCCTGTCCCTGTCCCTGTCTCTGTCTCTGTGTGTCTGTCTGTGCCTGTGTTTGCGTGGTTGTGTGTCTGGTGTAGGATGCGTGTACGGCGGCAAACCATAAGTTGTTTCAAGAATGAAACAAAACGGGGACCAGAGGCGTCCCGAACCGGGTAGGATAGGATGCGTGTACGGTGTGGGAGTGGGCCTCGAGTGAGAGTTCACGCGCGCGCGCAGGTGTTCAGTTTTTGTGGGAGAGCCAACGCACAGTCGTTGTGACGGTTGGCGCCGACCACTTGTTAATATTCTGGCGCCTCCTTGCCGAAGAACCCTGGGCGAAGATCGAGGCGACACTGTACAATAGCTATCCATACACCTGTGTTCGAAGCATTCCAGCCAACCAGGTCGTGGTTGCTGGGGACTCGCACGGGCAATTGCTGTTATATGAGTTGCGGTATGGGAAAGTGGAAGGTGCGGAGGGGGAGGCAGTGTTGGAGGTGAAGAGGAAGAAGAAGGAGAGGAAGGGTAAGGGGGAAGAGCTGGAGGACGAGGACGAGGACGAGGACAGACCCGTAAGGAAGACAGATAAGACCAAGGAGAAAGCCGAGGAGACGAAAAAGGGAAAGAAGGGCAAGGACGTTGACGACGACGACGACAACGAACCCGAGACTCCACTCAAGGCTGATGATAACAACGCCGAGGAGAAGAAAAAGGGTGACACCAAGGCGGCCACTAAAGCGGAAGCAAGCGAAGACGAGAGTGACGATACTAGCAGTGAGGAGGATAGTGGCTCGGAGGACAGCACGGAGGACAGCACGGAGGATGGCAGCGCACCGAGCGACTACAGCGACGACAAGCCCAGCAAGGCTTTGAGTGTCGCGCCTGACCTGGACACTATGTCCGTGGTGAGTCGCAGGCACCCCTGCCAGCCTTGTCACCCTGTCCCCTCCGACGCCTTTCTCATTGTCAGCCTGTCTTCCTCACCCTTGCCCCTGTCCGCGTCTCACACCTCGTGCATCAGCGTTTCCTCTACAGACGCACTTCTGACTCACGCACCTGTCAGCCTGTCCTCCCCAGACGCGCTTGTCACTCACTTGTCACTCACTTGTCAGCGTGTCCTCCACAGACGCAGTTCTCACTCACTTGTCGACTGCAACGTGAAGTGACCTTGCACAATCTAACCGCCTTTCTCTCAGGCAAGCGCGGTACTGCCGCCATGGGACCCTGAACCCAGTGATGAAATGGGTCCGGGGTTGTTATCCGCCACCGAACCAGGCGACCAGTTGCAAATTGAATCGGTGCGCTCGTGCGTGTGTGCGTGCGTGGGTTTTTTGTTGTTGGTGTGTGTGGGTGTGTGTTTACCGAGTTGGTGAGGTTCATGACGGGTGTCCTGAGGCATCGATTACACCGGAGTTTATATTTCCGGCACAGGACCGGCGAGCACGCCCAGAGCCAGCAGACCCGGAGGCCGCAGACCTTGCGTCCTTGGAGGAGGGTGAAGAGCAGGCGGCGCGTGGTGCAGCCCCGGCGCAACCTCCCGCCGCCAGTGCCAGTGCGTGCACTTGTTTGTCCTGGTGGTGTGTGGGTCTCGTCCGTCGCTGATCTGGGGTAGGGTCTACGTTTGGGGAGATCTGTCATAATCAATAGATCGCGCATGGTGTTTCTGTGGCTGTTGCGAAGATGTGGCACGAGGTCGCCTAGAGCCGGGATCGAGGGCTCATTGCGTCTTTTCCCTCTACAATCAAACCACAGGCAAGCGCGCTCGCATGGAGCGTGCGAAACGAGCGAGTGTGCCACAAGTGTGCGCCGTTCGCGCAGACGGCGCCGCGACACACGAACAAGCAAACAAATAATACCCACGGCTTCACACGCGGCCCCACACTCACTCGCCGCTCCAGACAAACCAGGCCGTGGGCAGGGCGGCAAGGGCCCCGGGGGCTCGACTGCAACCATTGCTGCTGCCAACGGCGTTGGTGCTGCTGCCATCGGACGACGCTCCAGTAGTGGGAAGACTCCAGTCCGGCGCTCGTCGAGTGCGAAGAGCACAGGGCGCGCGACAGAGGTTGCGGGTGCGGGTGCGGGTGCGGGTGCGGGTGCGGGTGCGGGTGCGGGTGCGGGTGCGGGTGCGGGTGCGGGTGCGGGTGCGGGTGCGGGTGCGGGTGCGGGGACGGGGACGGGTGCGTCCGCGAAGACACCAAACGCTGGTGACTTGAACACGGATCCGTCAAGTACGTCCGTGTCTGTCTATGTCTCTGTGCCCGAGGTCTCTGTGCCTATGTCCCATGTCTCCGTGGGTCACTGTGTTCGTGGTCTGTGTCCGTATCTCTGCCTGTCATGTGTCTACCTGTGCGTATCTCTCTGTGTGTGCGTGTGTGCGTCACGTGTATCCCTGGCTCGTTCAAACCTCACTGGAAGCGAACCCCTTCCGCTCCCTCATGTCACACCACACCACGCCGCACCCCACCTCCCCCCCCTGTACCGCCTCCACTTGCTTGTTCCACCTGCACCTCCACCTGTTGCACGAACGGCACGGCGCGACCCACCACATCGCTCCACATCACACGCCGCACCGCACCTCATGTGCCTCTCACGCCACCACAGACCAAGGGACCGAACTGCCGCTTCCAGTGCCACCAGTTATTGAAATCGGTGAACCTGTTGGTGACGTCCAAGAAGAGGAACAAGGTTCCCCACTGGCGAGCGTGTTTGGGGTGTCGTCGCCTGGTCGAATGGGCAGTTTTTCTGTCAACGTGCAGCCCATTGGAGTCAAGTCTGCGTTTGCCTTGAACATGGCGGCGTTCGAGGAGGAGGGCGACGACGGCCTGGGCCAGGTACGACGGATTCGCGTTTGCGTGTGCTCCAACCAGATACTTAGATAGCGATGGGCAATTGAATCGAAAAGCATGAGTTCTTGGATCGAGAGGTCGCTCAAGGCAAAGCCGAGGCAGCGGGAGCATGGGCTGTGCGGCCCTTCGATGCCTCAGGGAGCAGGAGCTGGAGGCACTGCAATGCCCCCTCACAGCACTAGCATGCGGCTACGCTCACATCGACCTTCATCTGGTGCACAATTGACACATTTTTCTGATCGGAAGTTGGAAGTTTGTCTGGCACCGTTGTGGAGACCATCCTGAGCAACATAAGTATGAGGCGGCAGTGACCCCCACCACAACAGGCCGCTGCACAGCTGTCAACACGGCTGGCGATGGAAGCGAAGGAGGAGCTTGATCACGAGGTCTCTCTGGACTTTGATGGTGGCGGTGATGGTGATGGTGATGGTGATGGAGAGGACCCTGAGGGTGATGTTGATGGTGATGAGAAGCGACGCGTCAAGTCACCAGTTGATTTTCCATCGGACGAGGACGATGACATGAAAGAGAGTGCCATTCCGTGATTGAATACACGTGTACACGACACGACCGGGCAAGAGAGACAAGAGACAGACCCATGATATGCTGCTCGTGTGGTTGCTCTGTACCCTCTCTCTCAATTGGTTGGGTGAGTGGAATGCTCTCTCTCTTTTATTAATGATAATGCTCAATTATCTTAATAAACTCTTCGGAATTAAAGGTTTACTGGAAAATTGCACCCAGTAAATTCAGTTCATAGCCAGGCTCTTCTATCCTCCGATCCCTGCGGATCTCAGAGCTAGTACAGAGCTAGCACGGATCTGTGGCTGCCAGCGAGCCAGCTCCGGAGTTTCAGCAAGATGAGTGGTGTGGGCCCCCCGAAAGCCGCAGTCTATTTTTCTTTCTTTATTGAAGTTTTCTTGCATGTTTATAATATTCGAGTGACCGTTGCGGCCACAGTGGCAACCGGTGCACAGAAACGTAGTGATAGATAGAGTACAGTCGCTAGCGACAAATCGCTAGGAGAACCAAGAAATGTCAATGAGTACAGGGGACGCCATTGGGCACTCACGCTCGAGCATGACACTCGGATTGGACTGAGAGAAACGCTGAAAAGGCGAGGGCCAACGTGCCGTAGATACAAGAGTGTGGCGAACAAAACTCCACCAAGATCGGACGACAGGTCACGGTCAATGAGCGGCTGACAGGACGGAGCCTCGAACTGATGACGCTTCTTCTGACGCAGTATCCCGCTCTTGATCCCGCTGTCGCTCCTGTTTCCGTGATCGCTCGGGCTTCTCCTCTTTCTTGTCGCCCTCCGCGACTGCTTTTGGCTTGGCCAGTTTGTCTGTTTTGCTCAAATTCGCGAACCCCTGTGCAGACAGTGAGACCTGGTGAAGCTCAGTCATGGTCACTCACCCTGACAATGAACCCAAGATCCATCATGAAGTCTTGCGCCACCTTGAGCTGTTGGTTGATATCCTTGTGATACAAACGAGTGTTGGCTTTCGAGCGTGACCGACACCGCTCGTACAAATTCTCGATCGCCCTAGGAGAGCCCAGTCAGGTTTGCACCCAGAAACCACAACCAGAAGGTAAGAGTCTCACCAGCGGATCTTCCCCAGCTCTAGCGTCTTTTCTGCTGACTCGACGATGCGGCGCTCCATCATGCTGGTATGCTTCATCGTTTCAAGTTGCTGTGCTTCTAATTTCATCTGAAGGGTAGCCACTTCGTTGTGACCCTTCAGTTTCGTGTCTTGTCCATCCTGCAGGCAAGTCAGCCACAAACAGCATCGATCACACGAGTGAACGAACCTTGCCCAGGTTCTGCAGTTCGGACCGACACAGATCACTCTTCTCAGCGCACTCTTGAGCCCATTCTGTAAGATCCTTATGATGATCAGTCAAAGTTTCGTAACGCTCCAGCAAGTTTGCGATCTCCGTGTAATCCTCTGTCGTCTCGAGCACTTGCTCCAAGTACTTCAAATAACGTAAGTTCTTTTCAAGGACCACTTTCATCTTCTCCTTCTCCTTGGTATTTTGTTCCAAGGTCTGAGTGAGCTGTTCCACCTCCATCTCCTTCTGTGATCTCATCTTCACTTCGTCAGCAGCCTTTTTCTCTGCACGAGCGCGCTTTGCATCGTTTTCCTGGAGAGGGCGGTGAGAACAACTCACAAGGCGGACAACCATACCTGCAAGAATTTATTGAACCGGATTAATGATTCCTGGAGATCAATGTCCTTCTTCCGCAGCTGCTCCTCTCGGCGCTTGAACAAATCCTCGCGTCTGGCAAACTCCTCCTTCTGAGCTTCCAAGGCCTCCTGAACCTCGAACATTTGCCGTCTCTTCTCCAACAGGCGTGTTGCAGGGGACACATGGTCCAAATTGAGCTGCTGCATGGATGGTGCCTGCTCGGCATGGTACTCATCCCCCATCGCCCGCAGGCGTCTGCGCCGTGACGAGCCTTCGGTTGGGAAACGGCCTTGAAGTTGACGTGACCTGTATGAACAGGCCACAACCCACTGAATGTCTGTATGAAGAGTTGCATATTTTAATAAGATAGATATGGTCAGTTTTTCCGGCTGGCGATGCCGGGGTGGAGGAGCGGAAACACGCGCGTGTTCCCAGACCGTGAATATGAGTTCTCCCCCATCCCAGAGCTCCCGACTCCACTTATGACGCAGGCGCGGCCAAGGTCCTCTCGACAGCTTTTCCCGAGCGCGCATCGTTGGGCTCATAATTCTCTTGATGTGTCTGGAATGGGGATGCCAATAGGGCTTCTCGTTCAAAGGGAGCTCAAGCGCACTTCAATGTTCCGAACCGGACATCCTTCAACAACCAGCTTACATCATGGTAGTGAAAGCGGCGGACTGAAGCCCCACTATTTGCACCCCCCAGATGGGCTAAGCAATGACTTTGACCGTGGGCCCGATGGTTGGTCCCTCTCACCGCTCGCAGCTCAAATCTCCCCAGATAACCCAGTTGTATCCCCTTCCTGGTTTTCTCTTCCCGGAGTGTCACCTCTTCCCGATGCTTTCTGGCCGGCAGCTCAAGTGCCGCCAGAGGTCACTCGCGATCATCGCCAGCAAAATGACACAGGAAATCGCTCATTTGGAGATCACTCCGATTTGTTGGACGCAATTCCACCCCTTCCACTAGAAAATGAAGCATCAGCTCTGCCCCCACCGCCTCCAAATCACGCCGAACCGAACCCTCTACACAACAGGCGCTCACAGACT
The DNA here is from genome assembly GCA_003573635.1 of Goniomonas avonlea. Lineage (NCBI taxonomy): Eukaryota > Cryptophyceae > Goniomonadida > Goniomonadaceae > Goniomonas > Goniomonas avonlea. The sequence continues at coordinate 6,933 of QUTJ01031668.1, read as the reverse complement.
CCACCTCCAGTGCTCCCGCACACTGCCCCAGATTACAGCGATACTGTTGGCGGTTGGTTGATTGGACGGCACCCTCACAGCGTCGTTCCGAACCACCCTCTCAGTCGACCCAAGGTTAGCACCTATCTGGACCGAAAGCAGCTGGTCGAGTCTGAACTTTTGTCTGCTGCTGTCCTGGAGGCTCCAGCCGCGCCAGGTAGTGCATCGTTGCCTCCAACGCCCCTCTCTATGCCTGCCACGATCAGGTACTGCATCCCTTATTTTCAGAGTCAATCGTCGACACCCGATCTGAGCAGGAGCAGAAAGCCTTTTCGTCGACACTCGATTCGAACTCAAGGTCGCAGCGGTCAGTTTACAGGTTTGAGAACCGCAGCGTGGAAGCAACGCAGTGGCTCGACCATGCCCGAACCGTTGCCGGGAAGCACTGGCGTGGGGCGGATGTGTGATGCATGCTCGAAGCAGCTCGCCACACGGTGGTGCCAAGAGTGTGACTTCGTTTTCTGTGATGAGGTGACACCAATTCTCGGCCACAACAAACAGCGTTTCATGACCAATGGTGCTGTCAGATTGTCAAGTCTGGTTTGATACACTTGGCTCGTGCACAGTACAGTTACTGTCATAATTTCACTGTCACGTACCTGCTCATCAACAACATCTGCTTGGAATCTCCGCTTGCTGGCCATTGCGGCACACTTGGCTCATGTTCGCTAACCCCGGCGCAGGATGCCTCTCTGCACGTCACTGCTTCCCACCCTCACGTCAAGGATCACGTCGGTGGTGTTTCATGGAAGAGCTCTTCATCCCAAGGCGACTCCCCGAACATCTTCCACGCCTCCCAATCCCCGGTTAGACCCTTGTCGCAGCCTTGGTGGTCAACTCAACCTTTTATCCAACCGGTCACGAGCCCCGACTGGGACCTGCAACATTCAACACCATCCTCGCAACCACCCCCACTCGCCAGCCAAGCTCAAGCCACGCCTCATCCCTCCGCATCTGGAATCCCTCCCCATGCTCCCACCTCCGGGTGGTCCGAGCCAATTCGGGATATCACGTCCGGTGACCGGCCTCTCTCTGCCCCCTGGAACCGACCGCACAGGCAAAAGGCGGACACCGTCAACTATTCTGCCGACATAACGAAGGCGCCATCGTCCCGATCCGCTTCTCCCGCTCCCACGGTTGGCTTCCCGGAGTACCTCCCTGACGCAGCCTCGCCCTTTCACAATCCCCAACCCTTGTCTGACTTTGGCACGGGCCGGAACAGTCTCACGACCAACGATCGCACTGCCCCAGCCCCACGCCGCGACCCCCACAGTTTCCAAAGCTCACCGCCATTTGCACCGACGCTTCTCCACGAGTCCGACGATCACAACGCCACACACCCACCATGGATTCCTTCCCCGTTGCCGCCGCAACGTCGCCCTTCTGCGTCCTCCCTCCCTGGCGACGGTCCACCGCCACCAACGCCGTCACAACTCTCTCTCCAGTATGACCTGTGGCAGTCACACATGCAGCGGTCAAGGTCGCCCCAACGATCCCAGCGGAATCACCAGAGCAACTCGCCTTTGGCTTCACCCCGAGCTCCAGTGAACAAGGTGTCTTCCCAGAGCGCCAACTCCAGTGTTCCGCGGGCAGCTGATCCTCTTGCCTCTTGGGACCAACCCCCAGCTCCGACCTCTGTGCAGCCGCCAGACTCAGTCGCTGCTTGGCTCCGACCGCGTACTGCCCCAGACGGGGGCTCCTCCCAGGCCGCAGCACACCAAAGCAACTTGGCGCGGGACGGAGACTGGCAGCAGCCTTACTCCACATCCGCGTTCATTCTGGAGAGCTTGCAGCACCAGCACCAACACCAGCAACACCAGCAACAGCACCAGCAGCAACAGCAACAGCAGCAGCCGCAGCAACAGCAACAGCAGCAACAACAACAGCAACAACAGCAACAGCAACAGCAGCAGCCGCAGCAACAGCAACAGCAACAGCAACAGCAACAGCAACAGCAACAGCAACAACAGCAACAACAGCAGCAGCAACAACAGAAACAACAGCAACAGCACAGGCATCAGCATCAGCATCAGCAGCAGCAGCAACAGCAGCAGCACCCCCACCTCCTCCACCACCAACAACAAGAGCAGCCCCCACACTCACAGCACCAGCACCAGCACCAGCTGCACCCGCACCCGCACCAATACCAGTACCAGCACCAGTACCAGCACCAGTACCAGCACCAGTACCAGCACCAGTACCAGCACCACCAATATTACCAACAGCCACATGTCAGTTTCAGCGTCCACGACACTGGTCAGGCCTGGCCTGAGCTCCAGGCAGCCTCTTGTCCTGCAGTCGCCCCCCAGCCGCTGTGCGGCCCAGAGCCGACTCACTCCTTGCCGAAAAGTCGGAGACCGAGACTGGGGGTGCTGAGTGCAGCGAGGCCGCAGACACACGGGCGAAACCTTGAGGTTGCTGTGTCTGCTCCTGTCGCCTCCTTTCCCGCTTGGATTTAGGTCCTGGTCACATTTGGTGCGACCAGGGTGGGGTGTAATCGAGAGGCACCCATCACATTTGGTGCGACCAGCGACATCTATCACATTTGGCTGTGTGTGGGTTGGGTTTAAACTAGAGGCACAACACGTTCAGGGAGGGGTGTAGAGACACCCACATCGCTGTTCGTGGGCTGGGCGTAACAAACGTGGGTGGGGTGTAACTGAGTGCGTGGTGGGTTACAATCAGGATTGACGAGTGAGCTCTTGGGGCTGGTTGCAGGCGATCTGAGCGATTACAACTCTGGCAGCGGCCGGTACACCGGCGTAACACCCCGAGGCTGCTGCGTCTGCGCGTGCCCCCTGCTCTTGCAGCTAGGCTGCATATGGAACAATCACATGGTGACAGTACCCGCACGAATCTTTATCGGCAATTATGCCGATACCAACGACGCCCAATCAATTATGCCGATTTCCAACGATTTTGATTAGAACATGCCAACGGCAAACATAGTGGCATCCTTGACGACGACTTTGCTGATACTGATCCAATTGCCAATACAGATGGCGAAACCTAACGCCGCGAGATGCTCTGGGGCTTCTCGGGTTGCTCTGGACTGTCCAGTGTATGATATGATACTAGGGTGCTTGTGGGTTCGCTGGTGAAAATGAAAAAACCGGGCTCGCACAGAAAAAACGACGGATACAAGGGGCAACTGACGCAAAAACATCTGATTGTTAGCCCAAACCAGGTAGCTTCAGCTCAACGACATCTGAGAGAAAGTTGGGCTCATCGCTTCCTGAGTCGCTGTTCATGCCACCAGTGATGATCGCACGCCCCTCACCCAAGCCTACTCCAGCGTTCACGCCCCCGCGGAGCGGCGCATACCCAAAGTTGGGGTGCACCGGTACCCACGCGAAGCAGTCCATATCGAGTACGCGCAAGTCAGATAAGTCCACGACCCGGTCACCGTACGGCACATCGCTCCCGGCAGTCTCCGCGTGGTTGGCTCCACCAAACAAATACATCCAGTTTCCAACCTCCGAGCCAGTCGGCGGGGCAAAGCAGCAGCATTGGCATCGTGGAGAGGGTGGCACGCCGAAGACGCGTGGCGTGGACCAGGTCCAGGTCGTGGTGTCTAGCACATGCACGTCATTCAGAAATCGGGTTTGAGGAGTTCCGACCCCCCACCCCCCAAAAGTAACCATTGAATCATTCCCGGTCACCAGAGCAGAGTGGCACCAGCGTGGCTCCGGTGCAGTGCCGGAGGTGGTGACCTCAGCCCATTCCAGCCGAGCATCGGGCTGCAGAATGTGCGGCTTGCCTTCCACGTCCAGCCCAGTGGGCAAAGTCAGGGTGGACACGCGGCTTGTCGGTTGCTGCGGGGCAACCAAACCACCAAATATAACCATCATCGCCAGATTCTCTTGTGTCTGGACCATGACAGCGGAGTGTCCGCCACGCTTCTGAGCATCGACGGTGTTCGTTGAACTGATTGCGTGCGGACGAGCCACGACTTTAAACGATTCACCGCGTGGTTCAAGCCACAGTAAGTGCAAGTCATGTGACGGCAAACTTGACTGAAGGAGACCGCCGTAAATGCATAAAATCGACGTGCCCGGCACCACAACCGCCGTGTGCAGCCAGCGAGGGGGAACCGGACAACCGGCTTCAAACGAAGTGCCGCACACTCCAACTTTATGGAGGGCACCATCACCAGCAAACACTAAATCAACATCATTGCGGAACCGGTACCCAACGGTCGCCCCCCCAAAGAGAACGAGAATTCCGAACTCAGGAAGAAAACTGATGCTGTGCCCTGACCTTCCTTGAAGGAAAAACTTCCGAGGGAGGAAGCCACAGTGTCGAGGGGGCGCGCCACGACCTTGTTGCAACATTTTGGCAGCGATTGCCTTGGCACGCCAGACAGAAGCCTCGCAAGACTCTGCTGGCAGGGAGGCGTTGGCATCAACGAGACTCCCGAAGGCCGAACACCAAGGATCCGGAGTCGCCAGGCTGGCGCGATAAATGGTAACGCAGCAACAACTACATCTAGCAAGGCTGACTGCATCAAAAAATGTGAGCAGTGACACCAGCAGCTCGTCAGGGAGCCCGAGCAACGCCCCGATGTCATCCACCTCTTTCGCCATGTCGGCGAAAACAACGAAATGTGTGGGCCACACGTTTAAATAGAGATGAGGAAGGTTGCCTATGGAGTATTATTTAGATAGTAAATATCAAACTATTAAACAAAATATAATATTATTATAGTTTTCAGGTAGTGTCGCAGACTCGCAGTCGATGCGGGGGTCCGACCCTCTGGCCTAAAGCTCCTGAGATGATGAGTGGCGTGTTGCGAAGGCTAGCGATGCATCACTCGAACCTGATCATGGGAAAGAACGGCCTTCGACACGTGGCATCATTTCCAGACTTTTTGCGGTTAGATACTCAACCCCCGCAAGATCATCCCACTTGTGTGCCCGAGCGGGCCGCGACACTGAAAGCAACTGTGACCGCGGCTTTTAAGCTACATGCTCAAAAGCCCTGCCTTGGTATTGCAGTCCAAGGCGAACCCCATTTGATCTTTGGTTGGCTCCATTACGAAAGTGTGTTTGCACTCGGAGACTGCTTCGGCGCTGGTTTGGCCGCACTGCTCAAGTCTGGAGAGGGGCGAGGTTTCCAGGAAAAACGGGTTGCAATCTGTGGACCAAACAGAATTGAATGGTACCTTGCCGATTTGGGGTGCACGCTGCACAACATGATCAGCATCCCCCTGCACACTGACATGTCCCGTGAATCCCTTGTCGCGATTTTGGCCTCAACCAAAGTCTCAGGAATAGTTTGCGACGTCGGAATGCTCCCTTTGTTCAGAACAGCACTCTTAGAGAGGAATATTGATGCGCCTCGCATTATTGTTATGGACCTCAATCTGTCAGGTCGCCCCTGCCAGCCGAAGTCCCCTGACGCCGACGTCACTTCTTTTGAGGACGTGCTTCAATTGGGAGCTCAAGAGCTCCATGCCTCCCCTCCTTCTGAGACCGATGCTCTCAGTCGAATACCTGAGTCAGTCTTTTCGGTTATCTTTACCTCAGGTTTGACGCAAAACCTGTTTTTGCGAACTCACTGCCGAGCAGGCTCAACGGGTGTTCCGAAAGGAGTCACTGTGCAGTCGCAGAATTGGATGTCCGACTTGGTGTCCTATCCTGCCCCAGTTCTCGTCGCACTGTCTTATCAGCCATTGTCGTACATCACCGATCGACACCATGTGAGTCCCCAGCACCGTGTGCAGCCAACCAAGCAATCGCTCACAGGTTTGGGTGACCTGGTACAACGGCGGCCGCGTCGCTGTGGTTGAGCAAGATCCCCCAGCGCCGCTACAGCGCTTCACAGTGTTCCAAGTGTGTGCAGCAGTGCAGCCGACGGTGCTGTTCGGGGCACCTCGGTTGTACAATGTCCTGGTTGATCTCAGCTCGGTGCGGTGTCCCCCAGACGCGGCGCCGGGTGAGGTGCTGCTTCAGCAGAGGGCTGCTGCTCGCAACCTGCTTGGTGAGTCGGGTCCGCCTTGCTCCTGTGGTCCCTGCTGTGTGTGATGCGCGTGCTGCCTTTGTTCTCTGTGCTGTGTGCTACCGATGCTGTGTGCGAGTGGTGTGTGCGAGTGGTGTGTGCGAGTGGTGTGTGCGAGTGGTGTGGTGTGGTGTGTGCGATGTGCGATGTGCGATGTGCGATGTGCGATGTGCGATGGTGTGGTGTGAGTCGGGTTCGCCTTGCTAGGTGGGTGTTGTGTGTGATGCCCGTGCTGCTTTGGTGTATGCGTGATGGGAGAGTGATGGGAGAGCGATGGGTGAGTGATGGGTGCGGAACAGGATGCGCAGAGCTTGTCACCCTGAGCCCCTCGGCGTTTAGCTAGGGAGGTAGATCGACGGATATTATCCACAACTCTCAATGGTGGGTCAGCGATGGGTGGGAGAGTGATGGGTCTGCGAGTGCGCGTGGCGTGCCATCCCCCAGGGGCGCGTGCAGGACACTGTTGTAAGCCTGCCCGCCCAGGTGCGCGACTCCACACGGTGGTTGTGGGCGGACAATCACTCCGCTCCTCCGTCGTCGACTTTCTGCAGCGCGTGGTCGGTGTCACAGTCATCGCCGGCTACGGGCTCACGGAAACTGGTTCGCGCACTTTCTCCAGTCATGAAACGCTCCTTTTCTGTCTTCACAAAGAATGCGATCAGCTCTGCGTCCTGAGTCATTCTGTGATCTTGAGGGTCTGAAACTGTGCAACAGGTAATATTGCATTAAACGGCACTGTAGCGGAAGCTGCCGGCGTGAGGGTCCGCCTCCTGCCAGCCCCAGAGCATCAGGTATTGTGCTTGCGACCGTGGACACACATTGGGTGGGCACTGTCACACATTGTCCGTCACCTGAGGTGGACACTGTCACACATTGCCGGTCACCTGATGGACA
>QUTJ01031667.1:0-14613 GCA_003573635.1 Goniomonas avonlea | reverse complement strand
GTGTGTGTGTGTGTGTGTGTGTGTGTGTGTGTGTGTGTGTGTGTGTGTGTGTGTGTGTGTGTGCGTGTTGTGGGTGCGCGCGCGCTCGTGCGTGCGTGTGCGTATGTGTGTGTTGTGTGTGGTGTACTCCATGCGGACCGCCCCGTGACCACCGAGAAGTCTATCATGCCTCCCCCGTTTCCTATCCCTGTCCTGTCGACCCTCAGTCTGTGTACCGAGTGCATCCGCGTTGTGCTGTTGCGATCTTTCTCGCTTTTGGGTGCTTTCGTTCGAGTGACAACAACCGCCAGGGGCACAGCTGTGGCACGACGCCACAACAGATGACCTCGTTGGCATGCCCACTTTGCTTCGCGCCCTGGGGACCAAAGGTCTTGGGCTCGCCCCCGACCATGGTAACACACCGAAGCAGCTACCAGCGCCTCCAGATATCCCTCAGGGCCAGGTTTCGGTTCCTGCGTCTGTGGCCGCTGCCCCACGCGGTACACAGCCTGTTGTAGTTGTGGCAACTAAACCAGCGAGCAAGCACGAGATTGATGCTGCAGTAGTTGAGCTTTTGAAGGACAATCGGCTGGAGCATCTTGTTCCGGAGCTTGCGGACCCGTCACACAGACTGGGCAGTTTGCAAGCTTTGCGTGCGCTGTCACTCCTGGATTCGATGGGAACTGGAGGGACAGGTGGCACAGAGCTTGCGCTGAAATTGCTCAAAGAAGAGGGGGGTGTGCGCCCGCTAGGAGACAGGCTCCTGTTGCTTGCGGCATTGCGTGGCCAATGCTCTTCAAGAACACCATGACGAAAGCATGATCTTGCTCAAGATATTTTACATGCACTTTACAATCTTTAGTCTCGTTCTTCCTCATCCCCACCCTTTTCTGCCCTTGCTGCTTTTGCCTGCCACAGGTGAGTCCGCCGCGTGGTCACTGCCTCTGGATCTCACCGTTTTTGGTCGCTTCGCGGGCTTCTTTGGGTTGGCTGCAGCTCGCACCTCAGCCTCTGCTTTGAGCTCCTTTTCCATCTCTTCTAAGTGCCCAACCAGGTCGTCGTTCTTGCGCGCGCACAGCTTAATATCTTCCACGCTGATGGTCTGTCGACAGGTCACAAGAGATGGCGTGGGAGGCAGCTCACACCTTGCGACCTGCATGCCGGCAAAACAGCTCCAGGTCCATACCAAGCATTTCTGCAAGAAATAGTCACAGAGCGCGTGTATCAGGCCTGGTCACCTGCGTATCGTTGCGTAGTTTCTGCGAGAGCCAGGACGGCCTGCTTGGACACCGTCATATTCTGTGCCTCGCCTGCGTGGAGCTATTAGAACCCAAACAGCGAGCAAAACTGAGTCAACCTTCTTCCTCGCAGATACGAGCAACAGCGTAGTGGAATTGTACATCGACGGGAGGAACGCTGTCATCCTCCATTTTCCCTCCAACTAAGTGACTTGAGCTCCAAGTCACACAAGTTAGCGGGCACGGTAGCAGACTGGGAGCTACAGTAGCGAATTTTCTTGAAGGCGGGGTCATCGTTTTTGACCGGCCGAAACAAAACATGAAGACAAGTGCGACGACGACCCCGACCTGAGACAGACACTGACTTAGTTTCGCAGGCACGTTGTTGCTTGTCGCAGCCGTGTTATTCGCCGCATGTGTGGTCTACGTGGCTGCAGAGCAGCCTGTGTAAGTGTTTCTTTCCGTTTGCAATCTTGACCTAAAATCTTTGTTCACAGCCGGGCCATGCTGGAGACCTGCCCTGGATGACGTTTGAATCACCTTCCCAAGGTTCGGAAATGTGATCCGTTGAGAGTGATGTGCTTATAGCTTTGCAGGTGAAGAAATTTGTCTATCAGGACGCGCCCAACTATGAGCGGCTTGAGGTCAAATTCAAGGGAGGCGCTGTGCCGACCTTGTTCTTCTATGGAGAAGGCGATGTCCTCACTGAGGAGCACAATCTGTCCGCGATGAGTGACGACGAGATTGCAAAGCTTCTCGAGGACAACGGATTTCAAAAGAAGCCCGCTGTCCAGTAATTCTCATTCCGAGATATCATCCGTTTGATCTGCATGGAGTGTGACGTTGGCGTTCGAAAGGCTTGAAGCCGAGCGCAGACTGATGTGAGTGCCATGCACGAGAACGTAAAAACAAATTAAACACGCAAAAAAAAACTTCTCAATGTGGGCAGCAAAAGACACGCAGGTTTTATCATCTGGAAGCGAGTTTCGGAGAGTTTCGGAGAGCTCCCAAGCAATGCGAATTGTTTCGAGTTGCGTGTGCTGGCAGGAGTCGTGTCGATCATCGACCTCCCATACTAAACGCGCCCACCCAGAAGCCTCCTGGCCCCATTTTGCCGCGGCAAGACATCGATATGTTACATTAGATTTGAAATGGACCAAACCGAGAGGAATTCAGAGCTTAGAGCTCCGGGGGGTGCTGCGCGACTAATTCCTTCACACGCCTGTCGTACTCCTCTCGTCGGGTCCTGTTGGGGGGTCACGAGTCACGACAAGAAGAACACGAACAGAAAGGGGACAGGAGGGTGAAACGAGAATTCATGACTCCAGACAAGATGTGTGGAGACAGGTAGCGCACGTGTACAGCTGATATGCATCGGCTTGGGCGGGACTTAGAGGGTTAGGCGAGTCCAAAAGGTCTTGGATACCAAGGAGAATCTGTCAGGAATGAGCATGTCAGAGATGACAGAAAGAGAAAATCAACCCAACCTGCTTAATGGTGATACCCGGCTGCCATTGCTGCTCTTCGTTGAGAATGCTCAAGCAAACAGTTCCAGATGGATAAATGTTGGGGTGGAAAAACCCGGGCCAAAACTTGCCTTGATCCAAAGTCAACACTGGAAACAACGAAAATTGACAAGCTGTGCATTACTCACATTTCGGAGGCTTCAGGGGATAATCCTCGCTGAATTCCATTGTCAACGTATAGAGGCCTTTTTTTTGGAGAAAGATGGTCAGGAGGGCAGTTCAAAACAAAAATCACAATACCTCCTTCCCATAAAGTCTGCAAAGCAAGGTCAGCACCGAGAGCAAACGGGAAGGGGGAAATAGCGCACCCCTGCCTTTCCGGGAATGCCACACTTCCACTTCAGGAGATCCTGGCTGCCATCAGGGGCTGTCTCAAGACGGGCCCAAAAGCCATAGGGATGCTCTCGCCGCCAAGCACGGCGCTCCTCAGACAAACGAGCTCTATTTTTTGGTCAGATTGCTAGCACGCCCGCACGCATCGTACCTTGCCACGCCGCTCATCTCCTTGCAAGCGTTCGCGCAGCCTTTGTCAAGGTCATCGTCTATCGATCGCGCGGATTTTGGCCAGCCCTCGATAGTGTTTTTCTGGAAGTCGGCCATCAGCCCTTCGGGCCAAGGTGACAGAGATGTAACATAAAGATAGATAGAGTGCTAGCTGTTCTCGCAAGCCTTGTTTTGACGTGTGACAAGGTGTTGCCGCCTCTGCAGAATTCGAAGAGCTCAAACACAAGCGCAGCCAACATGGAGGTGAACGAGCAGAACATGGCGGGTCTCGCCAATGTGATGATCCAGACGATTTCTCCTGACCGCAACGTGTCAAAGCAAGGTGGCAGTAACCATGGAGGTTTGGTACCGATTCTGACATTTGTGTCAGCTGAGGCTTTTTTGGCTGGTGTGCGCTCGCAGAAAGGCTACCCCGTGTTGCTTCTGAAACTTGTGAGCGTTGAGACATATGGACCCCAGTCTCGCCTGCAGTCCGCCATCACCCTGAAGAATCACGTAAAGAACCACTGGAAGCAGGTGGCGAACTGTTGTTCACTCATTCTGCGGCTGAAACCACGATCTTAGGGTGACGACGTCGAGTTTGTCATTGATGACGCCGACAAGGAACAGATCAAGCAAGTTCTTGTCAGCCTTATGTTGACTGTCCCGTTCAATCTACGCCGCCAACTCTCGGAGGCGCTGACCCTGATTAGCGCCTCTGACTTCCCTGCCAAGTGGCAGTCGCTGCTTCCGGTATCATGTGTCCCCTTCTGTTTCTGGCAGTAGTTGACTGTCTGTGTTGTAGGAGTTGGTGGACAAGTTGCAGGGTCAGGATATTGCTGCTATCAATGGTGTTCTGCACAGCATCCACAGCATTACGAAACGGTATGCTAGCCGCGCTCCATCGTTTGCCAAACTCATACCGTGGTCAGATACCGAGCAATGTGCCGCAGTGATGAACTCTTTACAGAGATTAAGTATGTGTTGGACTGCTTGCACGGACCTCTGCTTGCGTTGTACAAAATGTCAAGCGCAGCAGTGGACACGGCTGGTGGCGATAAGGCCAAGTGTGACGTGCTCCTGAACACCTTGAATCTGTGCACCCGTATTTTCTACTCTCTAAATTGCCAGGATCTACCTGAAGGTACAAGCGCGGCTGATTGGGGTGTTGCTGCTACTGACCTGACAACCAGTGTTCGAGGAGAACATGCCCGCTTGGATGGCCGAGTTCCACAAGTACCTTGCACCGTCAGATGCCCTCGCTGGTCTTTACAAAGACGACGTAAGAATAGTGACACGCTCATCAATAGGGTTTCGATGCAAGTGGTTAGCTTAGCTGAGCCCCCCCCCCAACGACTAGTTCGCCTTTTTGCGTAGAAGTGGTAATCCGCGTTCATTTCTGCCTGCTTCGCTTGCATTTTCAACGTTAACACTGATCCAGGACGATGCTGTCCTTCACAAGCTCCAGACGGCGTGTTGCCATGCCATTCAGCTCTACATGCAAAAGTGAGTCAGGTGGCGAGTGTGCTCGCGATTGTAGCCGAGTGGAGTGTCAGTGGAGACGAGGCGGCGTGTCAATGCTGCATCATTTGTATGTTGTTTCTGAGACGTTATTGTGACTCGCTCACCGAGACTCCAGCACCCGCAAAGAATTCTCGCCTCGTTATTTGGCTTATTTATCATATTTGTCGTAAAAATAGCCCGACGCCGATTGCGTGCTCCCTCTGTCGCGCTGCATCAATTCTGTCAATTTCAACGATTCAGCGTTAATACTCTCGCCACTGTCCCATCTCGTGACGATGTTCACCCTGAGCCTCTTGGCACCAAATGATACCAAGCTATTACTCCAAATTGCATTCAATATCTCGCACTTGATCTTACACTTGCATTATCTACACGTCTCTATCTACACATCTCCACTTCGTACATCCATGTGTTATCTCAATCGCTCAGGTATATATCTTCAGGTAAATTTCACTTCAAAGAGGAATCTGGATCCTACCGACCTCCAGACTTGTCAGAGGTCCTGAAAGAGCTACCCTAGAACTTGTGTGCGCGCGTGTGTGTGTGCTGTGTGTGCTGTGTGTGTGTGTGTGTGCGCGCGCGCGCGCGATGCCCTTAACCACCAGATGCCTGAAAGAATTCCTGAAAGTATACCTGAAGACTAACTCCCTTCGCTCCCAGGTATGAGGAGGAATTTGGGTCCTACCTCCAGACCTTCGTCGCTGATATCTGGAACCTGCTTGTCAAGGCTGTTGGTCTTGATTCCAAGTTTGACAAGGTACGTTTTGGCTGACCCTACATAGAAATTTTGTGGTTATAAGGAACAACGTGTCATGGACCCGCCGAGGCAGATTAAAAAGACAGACGCAGTAGACCGGCAGACCCCAGGGGCAGGCAAACGCAGGGAGGTGGGCGGATCCGAGAGTTGGACAAAGCGTGACTCTTGCTGACTCCTAGACAACTTTGTAAGGTCTCAGAGCATTCTACCGCATGAAGTTTTTGGCACGTTTGTCGCGTTTCGTCTATATACCGACGCTGACTGTGTCGTTCGGCGCGACATTGTGGCCAATCTGTGTCTGTCTCTGTCACTGTGTCCCTCTTCTCTCTCCCCGCTCTCTCTCTCCCTCTCCTGCATGGGGCCGTCACTCGCCGTTTGTAGTGACTGTCGTGAATGGAGCGGCATAAGGTCTAACAAGTCCCAAACAGTTGGCGTCCAGTGCCATGCGATTCCTGGCGTGTGTGGCGCAGTCTGTGCATCACAAGCTGTTCGACAACGCTGACACTCAGCGAACGATCTGCGAGAGTGTGGTGATTCCCAACATTCGCTTCCGAGACTCGGACGAGGAGCTGTTTGAGGACAACCCGCAGGTCTTGTGTTCATTTTCGCCATTCGATGACATTATCCGAAACATCCTTTTGTGGGAGTGTTATTGATTCCCAGCATTCGTTTTGGTGAATTCTTGAACATTCTACCCATCGATCTGGCCAGTTCGAGACTGAAAACTCAACATGGAGTTCCTCGTTTGTACTTGACTTGCGACTCATTTCAGCGGGACCCATTCGTACTGGACTCGTGACTCGTTTCTAACGCCCTGTGACTCGTTTCTACTTGCACACTCTATGTCTCATGGCTCAAACGTGGCGACAGGAGTACATGCGGCGTGACCTCGAAGGGTCTGACACTGACACCCGTCGTCGCGGAGCCTGCGAACTGGTCAAGGCCATGTGTGTTTTCTTCGAGGGACCTGTCACAGACATCTGCTCTGGCTACGTCCAGACAATGCTTGCGGAGTACGCCAAGGCACCCGCAGCAAACTGGCACTCCAAGGACGCGTGCGTCTCTCTCCCCCCTTCTCTCGCTGGCACGCGCGCTCTGTCTCACCCTCACCGCACACTCTGGCGCTCCAAGGACGCGTGCATCTCTCTCTCCCTCCCTCTCTATGAACCGCACGTGTGATGTCACATGTATGGCGTGATCTCACATGCATGGCAGCGTGATCTATCTTGTCATTGCTCTGGCTGTCAAGGGCACCCTGCAGACCGAAGGTGTCGTCAACGTCAGCCAGCGCATCAACATCGTCGACTTCTTTGCGACTCAGGTGCGTTCCTCCTGGATGCGTACTGGCCAGCATGGGGGCAAACTTGGACGTGAGGGTGGCATCGGCTTGAGGTCCGGGTGATTAGAGTCCAGGGTCTGTTTTCCGTCTTGGGTTGATGGGTTTAGGGTCTGCTTTTTTGACGAGTTAAGGCTACCGTGTGCTGTGGGGGATGAAGGAGGGGAGAAGAAAGGGGGGGGGGAGCCAGAGACAGAGAGACAGCGACAGAGAGACAACGACAGAGAGACAGCGACAGGAGGACAGCGGCATGAGGGTCCTTGGTGATGATGTTCAAACTGCAGGTGCTCCCGGAGCTGCAGCAAATCACGGCAGAGAACGTGAACCAGCTTCCCGTGCTCAAGGCGGACCTTGTCAAGTTCGTCATCACTTTCCGTAACCAGGTGTGATTTCAAGCGCTTGAAACAAGGTTGTACAAGGCGACACTGTCAGCAGCACCTCCCGCTCGCTCCCTCCCTGCACCACCTTGCGACTGCTTTGCGGGAGAGAGCGGGGGCGAGAAAAGCTTCGCACGTGCAGTGTCTGGTTTAATCCACTCACAAGGGACTCTACCCGCATCTGCACACGAACACACTGAGGAGTTGGAATCTCTTGTGAGCGGGCAGATGCGTTGCGTGGGCTTCTCACTGCTTCTGGGATCTTGTGAGTGGAGGGAGGGGGGGCGGGCAGATGCGAAGGAAGCGAGAGGAACCTGTTAACTTGTGTGGGTTTCTCAGTGCTCAGGGCTAACTCCTTGGCCAGCTGCCCAAGTCGGCCTGCCTCGAAGTTGTCCCGCTGCTGCTGCGACTGCTGCACGCCACTGACTACGTGGTGCATACCTACGCCGCGTACGCGCTGGAGCGCATCATGACTGTCAAGGACTCTCCTGCTCGCACACTGCGGTGAGGCTGGCGAGGCTGCTGAGTGCCCAGCCCTCTCGGGGGGGGGGGGGCGTGCCAGGCAAAGGGGAGAGAGAGTGCGGAGGCGTGAGTGGTGCGTGAGTGGGTGTAGCGAGAAGTGGGCTGGTCACTGACGTGAGAACAGGCTCCACACCAAGGAAACTCTGCGAGTGGACCTGGGATAGTGTAGGGATTGCGTCTGAGAGGCCGTAGCCCACCTGCCGATATGAGCACGCCACAGAGGGTGGGTGGGGCACACTGGCGTGTGGCGCGGCCCTTGCTGGAGCCCGACGACACCCTATGTCGCCTCGGCCTCTCTCTTGCACTCCGCACACACATACATACACACACATACTTGTGCCAGCACGACACGGAGCTTTGATCGCTCGCACGCTCGCACACCTTCGCGGTGGCGGTTTTTTGCGTCAACTCATCGAGACATTGACTAACATTGACGGTGCCAGCTTCGGGCAGGAGGAGCTGCGACCGCTGCTGCAGCCAATGCTTGAAGGTCTGTTCGCCTCTCTCAGCAAGCCTTGCTCGACAGAGAACGAGCACTGCATGAAGACCCTGATGCGTGTGGTTTGCGTCGCGCAGGTCCGTCTCATCGCCGACATGCATCCCCAATCTGTTCGCTTCTCTCCGAAATATTTCCGAGGCCATGTCCGATCCGCGTTGCTTGACCCTTGGCGTATTTCACTATCCTTATTGCCCGAAATGCGTGATGCTAGGGCTGAGGCTCCGGGAGACCTCCAGCGTGGACTCCGTTACATAGGAACTTGGACCTTACCTGAGTGAGAGGTGTGGCAGCCTCCGAGCACGCGCAACTCTGACCTTGCTTCCGCAGTCTGACGCCTCACACATCTCTGACCTTGCTTTTCCGCAGTCTGACCTGACGCCTCACGCATCTCTGACCTTGCTTTTCCGCAGTCTGACCTGGCGCCTCACGCATCCCTGACCTTGCTTCCGCAGTCTGACCTGACGCCTCACGCATCTCTGACCTTGCTTTTCCGCAGTCTGGCCTGATGCCTCACGCATCTCTGACCTTGCTTTTCCGCAGTCTGACCTGACGCCTCACGCCGGCTTGCTGCTCGGTAAGCTGACGGAGCTGCTCAAGGTCATCTGCCAGAACCCCAAGAACCCGGTGTTCAACTACTATATCTTCGAGACGGTGCGGAGAGCTTCCTCACCCGTGTCGCGTTTTCTTCCCCTGTCTCCTCCCTGTCGCTGCTGCTTCTTGTCCAAGGGCAGTGTTCCTCTTCACTCAGCTCTGACTCTGCCTGGACCACCGATCACTGATGCCCGGGAGTGAGAGGTCACGGGCGAGTCTGAATTATGTCGCAGCTGGTGCCAGTTGGCGAGGGACGAGGATGAGGGGGAGAGGAAGGCGGGGTGAGGGGAGGGGGGGTCTGTGAGAGCTGTGAGTGGACCAGGTGTCGTGACCTATACCGCAGTTGGTGGCAGTTGGGGAGAGATGAGGGAGGGGGGTCGAAGGGGAGACTGGTTGTGCGTTGATCTTCCATCTCACCTCTCTCGCAGTTGGCAGCAGTGGTGCGGTTTGTGTGCGTGGACCAGGCGTCCCTCACGGCCTTCGACGAGCTCATGTTCCCGGTGTTCCAGACCGTGCTGCAAATGGATGTTTCGGAGTTCCTTCCGTATATCTTCCAGATTGGTGCTCTCGTCCTCGAACGCTACGCTGGGCCCACCCCGGTACGCGTGTCACTGTTCGAACTCCTGCTAGCGAACGATTCTCTCCTCTCGCTCTCCTCACTCGATTTGATAGATCAACATGAGAGAGAGAGAGAGAGCTTTCTTCCTCTTGCTGCCTTCTCCCCCCGCTGGTCTCCTCCTTCCAATACTTGATTCCTCTTCCACATCCTCACCATTTCTCCCCACCCACCCTGCTCTTTCTTCCATCTGCGCCCCGCCCCGCCCCCCGCCCCGCCCATAAAATTGGACCTTTCCTGACGGCGAGGTGAAACTCTTCCCGTTCGTTTTTGTGTTCGTCGGATGGCGGTTTGAATTTCAATGACTCTCAAGTATTCAGTGTCTGCGTCTGCTATTGTGTATTCTCCTCCTTGAGTGTTCAATGACGAGGCGTTTTCTGTCGACTCAACCGCGCCGACAGCCCAAGTATCTGGAGATGCTCCCCTCTCTCCTGCTGGTTCCTATGTGGGAGCGACGCGGGAACATCCCGGCCCTGGTCCGCTTCCTGGTTGCCTTCTTGGAGAAGAGCCCAGAGCAGGTGGCGACTGGCGACAACTTGACCAAGATCTTGGGAGTCGTGCAGAAGCTTATCGCGGCCAAGTCCACGGACCACGAAGGCATCTTCATTCTGCGGGCCGTCATCCACCGTGTCAACCCGTATGCTCGCCCCCCTCTCTGCTCTCCCTCTCTACTCTCCCCCCTCTCTGCTCCCCACCCCCTTGACAACGCTCCAAGTCGAGACCACCACCCCTCTCTCCCCTCTCCCCCGCCCTCGCTCCCTTCTCCCCCGCTCTCGCTCTCCTCTCCCCCGCCCTCGCTCCCCTCGCTCCCTTCTCGTCCCCTCTCTCCCATTCCCTGCCTCCCTCCACACCGTGTGCGTCATCCTTGCTGCGTGCTCCTGTGCGTGTGCGTGTGTGTGTCGTGTGTTGCTACTTGGTTGCTACAACCTCACACAACACTCCACAGCGCACAGCTGGACCAGTACATGGTCGGGGTCCTTGGGATGCTCTTTGCTCGTCTGTCTGGCAGCACCACCCCCAAGTTCACAAGGCACTGCCTGGTGAGTCTCTCGCAGCCCTGCTTCAATCTCTTGCTCTCGCTCACTCGATGTCTCTCTGTCTCCCTCTCTCTATCTCTCGCTCCCTCGCTCTTTCTCGCTCCCCTCCCTCTGCTCGAGAGCCCAGAACTGACGCAGTCAACAGACATGCCTTTCCTCAGTGGCCTGTGTGAACCCGGCGAGTGTGGTCAGCAAGATTGAAACCGCGGCGGGAGCAAAAGGGTGCGAAACTTTTTCATGGCTTGAAGTGTCCACCCAGTGTGCAGAAACGCGACCGCAACGTCGACACGCACACGCAACATACCAGAGGGAGGGGGCAGAGGAACACACACACACACACACAGAGAGAGAGAGAGAGAGAGACTCGCCCTCCCTCAATCGCAGCTTCGGACAACACACTCAATTCCCAAGAGGGGGGGGGGGGCAGAGGAACACACGCCGCGCGCGCGCGCACACACACAGACTGACCCTCCCGCAATCGCAGCGCCTTCGGACAGCTCTACTTCAACGTTTGGCTGGCGAACGTGACCAAGGTCACTGGCACCTTGGACCGCAAGGTCTGCCAACTTGCGCTGGTGAAGCTGCTGACAGAGACGCCGGAGATGCTGGTCGAGCCTTATGTCAGCATGTGGTGCGTTGCTGCGATGTTGTCATGCCAGATCACCTTGTGTCAGCATGTGGTGCGTTGCTGGGCCTGGCCGATGTTGTCATGCCAGATCACCTTGTGTCAGCATGTGGTGCGTTGCTGGGCCTGGCCGGTGTTGTCATGCCAGACGATGCAGCTCATGCGACCTGTGTGAGACCACAGCATTGTCATGCCGCTCATCCGAGGCCACAGCCTCCCAGCGTGCTTCACTCGATTGATACGGCGTAAATAACAACCGCGTTAGGACGCGCACGCTGGAAGTGGTTGTGGAGATGATTGAGGTGCAAGAGGCAGCAGCCCCTGAGAAGGATCAGGACGAGATTGTGATTGAGATCGACAACAGCCCCGGGTGGGTTCCTCTCGCCTCCATCCTTCCCTCCCTCCTTCCTCCCCCAGTCCTGCCCTCCTTGTCCCCCCCTGCCCCTTCCTTCCCTCCTCGGACGAGCGCTCCGTAATCAAACGGATTAAGCCGTGGTCATTTGGCTACGCCCGCTTGCACGTCGGTGGATATTCGTAATCAAACGCAACCAGACCCTGCTGGGGTCACAGGGAGGAGGCCTCGGAGCACGTAGAATATCCGCCCTGGTGAGTTTGGCAGCAGGGCGGATATTGGATTGGTTGGGACGGATGAGCTCCTGCCGTGCTCTCCCTCCAACACTCAGCATCTCCCCACCACCTCCAACACCCCAAACATCTCCCACCACCTCCGACACCACAAATATCTCCCCCACGACCCCCAACACCACCCGGGGCCTCTCTGCATAGCATGGCCCTGGAGACAGCGTAGTGGTCAGGGCCTCACCATGTGCGTAGGTACACGGCGGCGTACTCGCCTCTGCACAACGCGGCCAAGGCAGAGACAGACTATTTCCCCCAAGTGCGCGATCTCCGCTCGACCCTTGCTCTGGCCCTGCGCGACGCAATGGCCAAGGCACCGCAGGTGTGCTCCCCCTCTCTCTCATTTTGCTCTCTCTCCCTCTTATTTTCCACTTTCCTCTCTCCCTCTTATTTCCTCTCGCTCTCATTTCCCCCCTCTCTCTCTCATTTTCCGCTCTCTCTCATTTCCACTCTCATTTTCCTCTCTCTTCTCTCTCTCTCTCTCTCTCCCTCTCTCTCTCTCTCTCTCTCGTTTTCCTCTCTCGACAATCCCACCCGCTCGCAGATCCAGCAGTTGCTGGCTGCCCTTCCTGCCGGGGGGACAGTGCAGAACTTCGTCAAGGGTTATCTCGCCGCCGCGGGGGTCGCGATGTGAGACAAGCCCTGCAGTTTTGTCCCCTGGATGCTCGCTCAGCACATCGCCCATCACGATCGAATTTTTATTTCACTCTCGGATCAAACCATCGGATTACTGTCGATGATCAGAGCCTTTGCCGCGTGCAACCCGTTGGAGGATCGAGAACTCACACACACACACTTGCTGGGCGTTGCCAAGTAGACCTTTTTCTCACCTGTGTGCCGGTGAGCGGGCATCCGCCCGTCGTGAGGGGAGAGCACACAGAGAGAGGGAGAAGAGAGAGAGAAGGTGAGGGTAATTGCATTGCGCCTGAAGTCAGAATTCCGTGGGTGGCATTTCATGGTCGGGCCAGTACTCCTCGGAATTGCTTCCTCTCGTGTACGGCGGGAATCTTTGTTTGGCAGGAAATCTCCGGCCTTGTTATTTGAGTGGGCAGTCGGTCGAGTTTGAAACCCGGCCACTGCTGTCATCGTATGCAGGAGAGTAACAATGTGGTTTGTTCGACTCGTATAAAGACGGTACCTAACTTCTTTTTGCACTGTGCCTCATCGAAATCATTCAAGCTGAGCTGTGAGAGACAAAGCCACCGATGGCGGACGGGTGCCGATGCCGTTGAGGATCGAGCGAGAAGAAATAGCTCGCCCACCTTCAAGTTCCATTGCCTCACTGAGTCACCTCCCTTTCAAGCTCGAGTCCCGGGCCGGTCGATCGAATATCGCGATCAAACTTCTGTTGCCCCCAGTATCGCCGGTAACACAAGTCGCATGCATAATCAATTATATCGCTTTTCAAGTTTCAACTGGCAAGTTTTCGAGAGCTACGTAATTAATCTCCAACTATACGTAGCCAAATTGCCAAGTTGATTTGCATCTAGCTAGATATCGATCAACCGGATCAGGCCTGGCAGGCGTTTAACCACCATGCAGGTAGCGCAATAGAACAATAATATTGCGTGAAGGACCTGATGCTTATGTTCGATAATATATATTAACATCAAATCAATCGAGCTCAGCCTGGCAGCGGCTGTGCGCATGAGCCAAGTCGGACTAGATCGGAGCATCGGAGACGGCCACTCTGGCAGGCTCCTAGCCTAGTATAGGGAGCTCATGAGACCCAAAATTCGGAGGGAGCGGTCCAGATAGCAAGTTGGAAGCGAGGCCGAGGTGGGCAAGCTTGGAGCCGAGCAGAGTGCTGGGGATTTACGTGCCGCAAAAGCCCGTGGCACATGGTCAACGCGATTGCACAGAGTGCTTGGGATTCTCGTACCAGTGCGAGGCTCCGCCGCTCAGCAGAGCCTCGCCGCCGGGTACACATAGCCGCACAGGCTCCAGTAATTAAGCACGAACGTTAAAACACGAAAAAGAACAGGAGAAAGGCGAAAAAACAAAGGATTTAGTTGAAGCCTCATGTACACCCCGATCTGAATTTCGGCGTAATTTACCCGGTGGCTCTTGCAATCGTCGGCGTGTCACGCGATCCCTGGGCTCTCGAGGTTGTGTTGAAACAACCCGCGCGCTCCCAATCCAGGCGCTGGCCCCTCGCGATCTTAGAGAAATTATACTAGTATGAGAACGTATAGTACCTGCCAGTGATCGTACTCGCGAACTTAATTAGGATTTAATTTAATTGCAAGCTAAATTAAGAAAAGGAAGGCATTGAAGTAGAGAGCTACGTCACCGCGTATTCGGAGTCGAGGGCAGAGAACTGTGAGCCGGCCATAATCGGACAGTCAGTGACACTAGCTCCGAGATTTACTAGTACTAGTTCATCATGAAGCCGTCTGTCCTCAGGCTGGATCTTAATTGAAATCCTGGCGATAGTGCTAGCTGCGTACATGGCGTTCAATATTAATTACTTACTAGCCTAAGGATATATTCACCGCCGGTGGTTTGCGCGCTGTCGCGTCGGCTGCACACATGTCACGTCCCTCAGGCTGGGTCTCGGAGTGGAGTTAATGCCTCCACGTATATCGCTCCATGTATCCAGGCCTCTATATAGTTTATAACCTCGCGCACTTGCGTCCGATCGTACGGTCACAGTGTAGATCCGAGTCGACCATTTTTCCTATTAACGTGTTCTAAGAGGAGGCGAGCAAGGGCACGGCAAACATTTCAGGGAAACGTGAGCTTCCCCATGAAGTGGGTGGAAGCGCCACACTGTATACTGAACAAACTTTAAGGGAGCACAGAGCAGCGTCCGCGCAACAGTGCACGTTTCAGTCCAACGATAACCGAAGAAACGGGCAAGT
>QUTJ01031666.1:0-14594 GCA_003573635.1 Goniomonas avonlea | reverse complement strand
CTGACAGGTCACACAGCCTCCTGACAGGTCCGGACATATCACACAGACAGGACACACAACCGCAATGCAGCACCAGTGTTAAGGGGAGGAGTAAACACAGGGAATCGTCACGCGTGTTGGAGCTGTGAGAGCGAGTGAAGACAGTAGTCAGTTGTGAGTGGGTGGCGTACCTGAGGAAGCGAGCGAAGACAGTTGTCACTCAGATCCACGGACCGGCAGAGCTTCAACTTGGTCACATGCTTGGGCACTGCCTGCAGAGCGTACCCTCGCAGCTGTGATGCGGTCAATAATTGAACTACTCCGTCACGTGCCATCGTACTCTCGCAGTTGTCACGAGGTTAGGGAGGGATGTCGGCAGTAGCAAGGCCAGGCACACAAACTGGTCGACAAACTTGTTGACTCCAGTACCGATTGACAAAAGTATGGGTTGACAAATCGACAAAAGCCACACTTCCAAACACTCTGGCAAAAGTGGCTTGCAACGGCGGCAGATGCAAGGTCGACACGACAACCGCTTGCTCATCTACCGGCACATAAATCTTGTGACGCTGTGCTCACCACGAGCCTGCCTCACACCTGTGCTACCACCGAAAGCCTGTCGACTTCTATCATGCCCTACCACAAGGTTCCCGGACTTCCGCGCGTGGTAGAGAGCCGCAAGAAACTTCATCATTACGTGCAGCCCCGCGCCTGAGACCTGCAGGCCAGTTTCAGTGACTTGACACCGAAACCTGGGAGTCACGCTCTCACAGTCTCAGGTTGAACTGACCTCCGACGGTGGGAATTGAATCTTTTTGTCGAAGTTGAGCATCTTGAGGGCGGTGAGCTGCCCGAGCTCAGGCGGCAGACGCGTGATGTTGTTGTTGTCCAGCAGCAGCTCCGTCAGACCCTTGAGCTGGCAAACCTGCGCTACAGGGTTGGAGTTTTGTCACAAGGCAAGACTGGCGCTGTCTTTCTTCTGGATATAAACTGCCGCGAGTTGAGATCACACTCGTAACCTTAAGCACAACCTCAGAGGCCGAGCACGCACCTCAAGTGGGACATGTACCAGGCGCCACCACGACAAATTCAGGGAGTGGCGATCAGAGCCGTCCACCATTCGCATCAAAAAGTCCTGCACGTCAGATTGAGTTAAGATGGACTTGAACTTCCTCAGCCGTGCGGCAATTGTGTGTGAACCTTCCGCTGTCACGCGAGAACGCACAAGTTACCTTACGAGCCTGCAAGCCGCGCGAAGACACCTCTGGTGGGGGGAATACAGTGGTAGCCACATCAAAAGTGTAATCTTGGAGCAGCTTGAGTCGCCCCAGCTGTCAACGATCGTCAAACGTGGCTTGTGAGCGACAAATAACGTGATACTGACTTCGAGTGGATGGCGTGCAAGCTGGGAGTTGCCTTGAAGGTGCAGGGTTTGCAGCTGCACCAGTTTTCCCAAAGCAGCGGGAACAGTAACCAATCTATTGTCTGCCACATAAAGGCCCTGTGGATTGTAATTCTTCGTACATGCCAACTGCCAGCTCACCTGAAGTGCAACGAGGCAAGATATTTGAGACGGAAGAGTGCAGAGGTGGTTCGAGTTGAGCCGAAGCGTTGTTATGAGTGTTAACTGAGCGATTGCAGGCGGCAGTTTCTTGATCCGATTGTTGGTCAGTGTGAGCCGGGTGAGTTCGCTCAGTGTGAAGACGCAGTCTGGAATAACTGGGAGCAGCATCCCACTGAAAAACGGTCCTTAGTGCGAGGGGGCGGAACTATGCTATTCCAAACCTGGCATCCAGCGAGTCACCAGGTCGGTTTAATGCAATACGGTCTGTCAACTCTTTCGCCGCAGAGCGCGATCCCTGGATACCCTCGGATGAGAAATGCGTCTGAAAGAACAGACAACCCACCTTGATGGCAACGCGGACATCTTCAAGTACAGCAAATGCGGCTTGTTGGAAAGTCATGGGCGTCCTGGAGGGATCTTTGGTAGGTTCCTTCGTAACCAACTCATCTTGTGATGCCATCAGAAACTCTGGGAGTGTCCAGGCCACAGAGTCGAGAAATTGGTGATGACAAGATCGCTAGACTCAGTGTGCGACTTAGCCTGTTGTCACACTGAGTGTGAAAACAGCGCCGAGTCAACAGTTGCCTCTGGGCCGCCGAGAAGTGTTATGCTGCTCCCTTGCAGCTTGCACTGCCTCAATGCCCCGTTCCAGCAACTACGTCGAACAGACAGAAGATTTTATATTATTTGGTTAGTCACCTCAAATGCTTCTAATCAATTCCGACTCGCTCGCTCCAGTACTACTAGTAGTAGCTACAATGTAGCTAGCTACAATGTAGCTAGTCTCCAGTGTCGACATGGTGGACTGGGGAGATGTTCTCTCCTACTCGACGACGAAAGTTGTCAAGATTCGTGACAAGCGCTTGGGCGTTGGGTATCTGCTCTTCGTCTTCGGCGTGTTTTTGTATGCTCTCTTCTATGTGTTGTTGCTCAAGGTGTGTTTGCATGCTCTCCTCTGCGATTTTGGTTGCCAGCTGTCCAATTGACGAGCCGACAGAAACAATATCTGGAACTAGCCTTGCCGTCGATGTCACTTCGATTAAACTTGCAGCAACCAGCAAACTTGAGCCTTATGGATCCTACTTTGTTGCCTTATTGTGCCCAGAATCCCGTCGTTTACGAAGGAATCTCCAAGAATCCTTGTCTTGTCATGGACCAGTTTGATGTGGCAAGTTCAGCTTTTTCTCAAGGACTCGTGACTGCTTCATTGACCGATTCGTAGGTGTTCCCTCCACCATCAGGGGGTGAAATTTTTATGTCCAGCCGGATCACAAAAGCCGTCCTCGCACTCCCACCTAACTGCACCAGCCAATCTTCTTTGCAGTGTGTCTTCCCGCCCATGGATGACTCTAACTCAAGCGAAACTACTTATACGGCTGGGCTTGAAGACTTTACGGTACAGCTTTGGTTCGTCACTGTTGTCGGTGACTTTCCCTCAGCTCTTTGTGGACCACACCATGGTGGTATCTCGCTTCGCGGTCACCAAGCCATTTCACGAGATGGAAGGTCGTCTGGTGAGTGGTAGAGCACTGCTCCACTTGGTCTCGCTCGCTCATTTTTCTGCAGCTCGACCAGAACGACCAGGAAATCATGAGCTGGCAACCAGGCCCCGTTCAGGACGCAAGAAACGTATTTTCCATTCGACAACTGTTATCTGCTGCTGGAATTGATAATCTGGACACCGCAAGTACGTCCACCCTCCGTTTTGAACTGAGCCTGAATGCGCAATTCAGGGTCGGTGACGTATAAAAACGGCACCAGTATGCGAGACGATGGCGTGGTGCTGATGCTGACTGTGTCGTACTCCAACTGGTGAGCTCTGAATTTTGCTTCCGAGCTTCAATTCCACCAAAGGTTGACCGTCCTTTGCAGGGTACCAGATTCTCTCTACTTGTCATCGTTTGACGTGTGGCGCTACACGTACACTTACCGAGTGCTACATGTGGCCGACACTGAGTTCAAGACCTACGAGTCCCAGTATCTGAATTACCCGACAAACAAGCTCGTCAGCAATGTAGGTGTCACCAGTTTGCGTTTTGGATTCTCTTGGACAGGTGGGTCTTACTGTTGAAACAGCGGCACGGCATTCGGATTGTTATTTTGCCTGAGGGTCAAGTTGGGAGGTTCAGTTTCCCTGTTTTCCTCATTGCGGTGCGCACAGCTGTTTTCACCTTTTCTATGGACTGAACGTCTGTGAGCAGCTTGTATCATCCTTTGGCCTCTTGTCGGCTTCGGTAATTCTTTTGGATTTCGTCGCCACGACCATTGTTCCCCAGGTAAATTTAGGCTTGTCCAGGTGACCTGCTGACACTGAGTTTTGCAGAGAAATCTCTACACTCAAGCCAAATTTGACCAAGTCAATCAGCCCTCCATCTCTTCTCCTCAGGGTGGCCTCTCGGAGCGTTTCCTTGACCACCGTTCTGTGAATTCCAACCAATCGGGGGGCTTGTGAAATCGCCAATCTCGAAAATCAAACGTGCCAGCAGCATTGCTTATCAAAGACAACATAATCAAGACCTTTCGTAAGTTGCGGCTCGCTACACAGGGACATGGCACATCTCCACTGATCCGTTCATACAAAATAAAACACAAGGAGGACCTTCATTCCAACGTTTTTGTTCTCTACACGATGGTTGCAGACTTGATCCCTGGCTTACGCCCTCCGAGGACGGCGGCGGAGATGGCGTCCACAGTGCTGAAACTCTCCGCATCAACAACTTCTGCCCATACACAGTATCCCCCATAGGCAGAGTCCAGGTGGGGGTTCGCCTTCAGATTGATGAAAAACTCAGAGTTGCCACAGTCCGGAACGTCCCAATGAGCAGTGGCAACTGTACCTCGGAGATTGGAGAGAAAGGTGTTGGAAGCTGTCTCATTAACAGTTAAATTGGGATGGGGGTTCTTGACAGATGTTCCATCAGCCCGCTGAAGCCCGCACTGGATGACAAAATCAGATCGATAAAAACAGCAACCATCATACAGCTTCGACTGGACAAGCTTGATCATGTGTCTACAAAATTAGGTCAGAGCAAAGACAAAACACATATATCCGTACTGGACAGTGCTGGGAGCCGCGTCCGGGCGCAGTCGCAGCGTAATGCGACCGCACTCGGTGTCGAGGACAAGGTTCGACATGAATTTCACAAAAAAATGCTGTGGAATCATGCGAATAGTATTCCGTATATATATATACTATTAGTATAATTCGTCACCAGCTAGCTAGAGACCGTCACTGACCGTGAGTCGGACCGTGACTAGCTAGACTAGAGACAGTATATGTATACGCTAGCGAGACCACAGTGTCACTGATTACAAACTACAGGACAATGACCAGAGGGCATAATGACGTTCATTATCACGGTTCTGCTGACAACGCTCCTCCAAATCCGACAATGGATGAGTTCCCTTTGTGCCGCCCCTTGTCAAAGGAGCCCCGGTTGAACGGTAAGGTCGCTGTAATCAGTGGCGCATCTCGTGGGTTTGGTCAGGTTGTTCGAAGGTGGTCGTTCTTGTCTGACGCTTCTTCTCAGGCGATCGCGGTGCGGTTTGTCGAGGTAAGGCACTCTCACTTGGAATTGTGTTCCGAGACGATTGCAGGAAGGTGCACGAGTTGCTCTTGTTAGTCGATCATCGTGTGACGAAACTTTGGGAATAATTGGGTGAGATTTTGCTGACAGTCCACAGTTTCGAACCTGACCCGATCAGGCAAATTGCGGGAATCACCTCTGTCAGTGACGTCGGTGTGTGTTGGTGCGGTTGGATGATAGTTTCTCACCTTTATACAGCCATCTGGTGCCAAGGTGATATTTCGTCTGAGGAGGACAACAAGAAAATTGTGGAGCAAACGGTCTTTTCAATTTTCCATCTCCTGTATTTTCTCACCCCACTGCACAGACTGCCAAGTTTGGTGATCGTATTCACGTTCTTGTTAACAATGCCGCCGTTTTTGTGTTCCACAGCGTGGAAACTGCTTCAGCAGATGATTGGGACCGGTCGACCTCGGTCAATATCAAGGGGTAAGCCTTACTTCGTCGGTGCCCCACTCTAACCATGCATCGCAGCCACGCATTGCTAACAAAGGCATGTTTGCCTCACATGAAGGGTGGTGGTTCCATTGTATTCCAAGGTTCCATCTCTTCGTTCCTTGGCCAGGTACCCGCTCCGAGTTCTTGCGCTCGCAGGCCATACCAACTTTCTCTGTCAGCCGAATTGCGCAACATACGCAACCGTCAAGGGCGCCATCGTGCAGCTGGCCCGCAGCTGCGCGTTTGATTTTGCCAAGTACAAGATTCGTTCCAACTCCGGTACGGCTTTCAGATTTCACAGGTGCAAGTTTGACGCGTGTTTAGTGTGCGCCGGCACAATCGAGACTCCGATCAGCGCCGAGGAGCGCGCTGCGCACGGGTGGACATTTGAGGAGTGGCAGAAGCTCAAGACTGCAGACGTTATGCTCGGTCGCGTGGGTCATGTCCGTGAAGTTGCAAACGCCACCCTCTTTTTTGCCTGCGACGAGAGCTCGTATTGCACTGGGACACACCTGATGGTCGACGGAGGACAGACAGCATGCACCGTCATGCCCACAGACTGATCGTCGTCACGGGGGCAGAGCGCGTGTACGGTCCGGCCTCCACATCACTGACAAGGATCTGATTGGCAGAGGCATGTTTTGTTGCTGCAAATGCAATACACGCTGAGAATGTTGCTGTTCTTGGAAAACTTTCGTCATGCATCTGCTGAACTGTCTGCAAGGAATTGGAGGATTATCCCTCCCCCCTCTCCCTCCCCCGCCCGCTCCCTCTTCCTCCACCCTCTCAGTGTTCAGAGTGCGTACAACCGATGAAACTCGATGTGCTTTATGTATTCACAGAACAGAATATTGCTCCTGCGCAGCTACAACTACCCAGTGATACAAACGGTGATCAAGGTCGAGGTTACCATCCCCAACTTGGTCCGAACCCCCCCTCCCTCCCTTGGACAGCAAGGATACATGCATACGGCGACACGTCAATCCACTGTTGCGTGTTGCTGTACTCTGCCTGAGAGTGCGGCGGCCTGCTCCCTTACTGCGGCGGCCTGCTCCCTTGTTGCGTGGCGGCCTGCTCCCTTGTTGCGTGGCGGCCTGCTCCCTTACTGCGGCGGCCTGCTCCCTTGTTGCGTGGCGGCCTGCTCTCTCTGACACACACGGGCGCAGACCTGTGACTGGTCGCGCTCTCGCACTGCGTTATCGAGGCCTGCTGCCTTAGAGTGTGGCGGCCTGCTCCCTTGCTGCGTGGCGGCCTGCTCCCTTACTGCGTGGCGGCCTGCTCTGCCTCTGCGAGTGCATCCTTGGCTGCGAGTGCTCTCTCCAGCCGCATGTGCTGTTCCTGAGGCGTGTACCTGCCCAACGCCGGGTGAGACGCCAGTCATGGCAGGTCAAGTGAGACGCAGGGCTTTCTTGTCAGTGAGACTGCAGGTCACGTCATGTCAAGAGAGACTGCAGCGCAAGCTGGGGTGCCACGCATGCTAGCAAACAAGGGCAGGGCGGGCGCACGTTGAGGTGTCGACGCCTCCCAGTCTGTACACATCAACGGAGCCGTCGTCACTCCCAACAATGACAACGGGCGAGTTGAGCGAGAACAGGATCGATGATGGCTTCTTATCCACTTTGTACGTGACGACTGGGTCAAGCCTGCACCAGCCGCTGAGTTATTGCCAAGGCAAAGGATGAGTGAGGTTGGGGGACGCTTTTGCGTCAGGTGTGTCAAACTGTGTCAAACGACAAGACATGAGGTCGGGGAAAGCTGTGGGCTTGCCAAAATGGTCAAAATGGTGCAAGCATCGGCGAAGACGCCATGCGTCAGTCAACAGGTGGTCAGTGTCAGCCAAGGTGGTCAAGCAGCAAAGTGGTCGGTCCAAGTGTCAATTGAAGTCCAAATGGGTGTGTCAGAGTCCAAGAGGGCTCCGCGGGTCAGTCATGTCACTCACAAAGAAATGCTGAGGTCCCAGATATCGATGCGCCCGTCGCCTGTGACAGAACCAAACATTGTGGAGACATTGGGCGACCAGACGACGTCAGCCACATAGTCCTGTGACAGCACGTGAGTCCCTCGCAACGCAGGCAGTAGGACAAGTCAGATCTAACTCAACCACGCGTGCCGAAAATGCAATTCGCTCGCGGGCTTGCTTGCATCGTGAGAAGTGGGGACCCAAGACAGAGGCAGGCACGGCGGAGCACACGGACACTGCAAGGACTATCTGGCAAAGGCAGCCACGCACAGTGCAGGATTGGAGAGAGAGCAAGGGGGTGTCCTGGTCTTGCTGCCAGGCCTTGATGGTCCAGTCTGCAGAGCATGACAGGAAAACGTCGGAGTTGAACGGCGACCAGCGGACCTGGCGAGCATGCGTGTTGGTGCTTGCTCAGACGAGCGCATGCAGCGGGGGGGACACACTCCAACACCTCCTCGCCGAGCACCGTCAGCGCGCGCGCACACACTCAAAACACACAAACACTCAAACACAGACAATACAAAACACAACACAGACAACACACAACGCACCTTGTACACTGGTCCTGCATGGCCGAAGTAATTGTCGAGGTACTGTTCATTGTAAGAGCATGAGCATTTGTGGATGTTTCCATCCTCTGTTGCTGCTAGGTAGATGTTGGAGTCCGCAGGGCTGAAGTCGAAGCACAGCCCGCTCGCCATTCGAGAAATGAACGCACTGCGGACGTACAAGTCAGCCACAAGAGAGGCAAGAAGAGGGGCGCGGCGACTCACTCTCCCTTGCCAGTAGGACCTGACTTGCCCGAGCCAGTGACTCGCTTCAGTTTCATTAAATCTGAGGGAGGGCGAGTGAGACAAGACGAGGGCCAGTGCTACGCTTGACGTACTTGTATGCTCGAGGCCCTTCTTAATTGACCACTGCGTCACTCGGCCATCGGTGGAAATTGATACAATCATTTCGCCCCTCTCCACGCCCTTGTCAACCCACCGCACCTCCCACACTGCATCGCTATGCTTGCCGCTTGTGTGGCTGGCACCCGGTGTTAGTCCATCAAGTCCTCATCAACTTAGAAGTCCATGAGTCCATAGCAGGTCCGCGTATGGCCATCCTAAGCCATGCCAAATATCAAGTCCATATCAAGCCATACAAACACAATGGCAAAGATTGTTTGGCAGACCTGCACTCGAGCGACGGCACGAGGTCGCCCTTCTTAATATCAAAAATGGCGACAGTGCCGTCGTACAAGCCGACGGCGAGGAGGTTGGGCGACTTGATGGAGAAGTCGAGGGCAGTGACGCCGCACTTGAGGTGGTACACACGTTCGGGGTACTCCGGGTTCTGGTCGCTGCCGTCGGTACACGAATTGTTCCGTTGCCCGGCATCGGGATTGTTCAGATGTGATCAGAAGGTGTATTCCCCAGTGTCACAAGGTGTGCAAGGTTTTGAGGGCGTGATCGAGTGTGCCAGGGTGGGGGGGGGGGGGGGGGGGGGGGCACCTTGAGGGACCAAATGAGCACGAGACCATCACGCTGTGCCGAAAACTCAAACTGGCCGTACGCCACGGCAAGAATGTCCTTTTTGGTCTTGTTCCAGCAAGTCGCACTAATGTTGCGGCCTTTGCTAATGTCACAGGAAAACGTCCAGAGTTTTGTCAGGCCAGAGCGCAGCTGTGAGACAGTGGGCAAGATTTCCTCCTTGAGCGGCAAGTGCGGCTGCAGCGTCCCCGGAGCAACTTCCGCAGGCGGAGGAGTGGTCGACACGGACGCTGTCCAACACAGGGTGAGGGCAGCGTGGGCGGGGCAGCGAGCGAGTTGTTGTGTGGCTATGATTGGACGTGTGAGTGAGCAGGAGCAATGGACAGCAAGAGCCATGAAGAAGGCCGTGCCACTAAGTGTGAGGGTTTATCTCAGTCTGGAAAAGAATGCGAGTGTTGACATGTGGAAGTGGCAACTAAATGTGCTAGTCGTGAAAGTGAGAGGGGGGAGGGGGGGGTGGACCTGAAGGCACACCAAAAAGGCAGCGGATAGTGTGCTAGAGTTGGAAACCAAAAGGGGGAGCAGGACAAGGTGCTATAGTGGGAAATCAAAGGCAGGCGCACGATCAGGGACGGCTGTCGTGGTGGCAGCAGCAGGCGCCGCATCATCATCTGTGTTTGTTGCCTCTTCTCTCACTCTTCCTGCTTCCACTTCCAAATTTCGATACACCAGTTGCCTGTTCGCCAGTCAGCGTCAAGGCAGCATGAGCGATTCGCTTGAACCGGGCGTCAAGTCAACGTCACTCGCCTGTCATGATACACATTCTGCGTGACCATCCGCTCCATGTACCGCAGCGTTGCCTCAAACGCGGGGCTTTGCATGAAAGGTACCCGAGCTTGCCCTCCCTCCACGCCCTCCACTCCTTCAGCTTGCGTGGCGCTCTCCGACATCTCCTCTCCTCCGTGTGACGCCATTGCAGACACAACCTGCCTCTCACCGATTAGCTCAATTCTCCCAACACCCAGAAGAAGAAAAAACATAGCCGACACAGTTTCTAAGAACGGTGCAGATGCGAACCTTGTCGGCTGCTTCCTGCTCCTTCTGTCTGCGCTGCTGCATAATATCGTCGGGATTCCAAGCATCAGACGTGTCAACATCCAGCGCCGCGAGGGAATCAGAGATGTCCCAATTGGCTGTAGGTCGGGTCAGGAGGCGACTGCGGAGAACATAGACTCACTTGCAGTGCAACCGACGTCAATCATCTGAGCTGGGGTAGCCTGCGACTCTTTCATTTTCTTCGCTCCGTTGAGTGACTGCATTGCGCGGTCGACAAACTTGTCGTTTCCGATGCGTGCCTTTAATTTCTGTGTCTCACAGTCAGAAGCCAGCAACCTGATTTCGAGGAAATTGAAGAATCGCAGCGAGAACGGAAGGCAGTGCAGTAACAGAGGGCCGCGCACCGCGGCGTACTCTTCATTACTCTTTTTCACTTGTTCCACATTTTCGTAGTCTACACCCACGCGCGAGCCTGGCAAATCCAAGAGCCTGGCTAGAAGGTCAACAAAATAAGCAAGGGCCTTCACAAGGCTGAACCCACCACACGGTTTCAGTCTCCACGAATTTGAGGCGAACGACCTTTTCGAGATCCGCTTCTGTCGGAATTGGACGATCTTCCTCTGGCATCTAAGGAAGAGTGGGTAAGAGCGTCGGTCATGTGCACAGAATCCAACGCATCGAGACGGAGAAATGACCTACCACTTTCTCCTTCTTAACAGGAGGCTCGTCTCCCTCCTCACCCTCATCCATGACAGGGTTGCTACCGTCCTGCGCTTTTAGGTGAATACAGCGTCACAAGAAGCGAATGCGTCTCGACTCACATCACCCGGTGTGACGCTTCCACTGGAAAACCCTGAGCGACTGAAATTTGTTGAGGACATCCGCTCGTGGAACTCGCTCGATTCGCTCTGGGGTGACAACTGCCCAGAGACCATACCAGAGGGTTGGTTGGAACCAATTGACATCGCCCCTTTCAAGACGGATGGCTTCAAGTTCAGCAATCCAAGCGGCGTGACATCGTTCCCCTGAGCGTCGCGAACGACAACGGCGGGCTGATTGGCCTGTCGGACGAATGGTCAACAGAGATCTGTTTTTTCAGTGATTAGATGACTGACAGCTTCACTCTGCGCAAAGGTGCGTCGACTTTGTCCCAGGCGCGACGATCTGGACGCTCGAGAGGACCGCGACGACGACAGCGACCTGGACCACTGTTAAACACAACGGCGGCCTAAGCTCAACATTTTCGCTACTCACGTTACGGACATGCGGATCTTGGAAGACCTGGCATCAGCAAGACCATGCCTTGAGTCGCGTGTGCTCCCCTTCTCTCTTCTCTCCCGGTGAGCCATCGTTCCTCTGGCAACCGCCCGAATGACGTTGACTTTCCGGTATGAACAAGCACTGCTACGTAGACGAGAATTATAAATTGTCACCAGAGCTACTTACCCGTAATTAGTCTAGCTAGTGGTAAACGGTAATCCAATGCGATGGTGGTGTGCTACAGCGGTGGGCTGCACGCTTGCCCTCACCACATTCTCCGTGTGTCACCACGTATGATGCAAAATCTTGGAATTGGAGTGTATCAGCTAGTCGTGCTGTCCCGGACTGCTGACGTCACCGGTTCGCACGTTTGCTGCCGTGCAGCCCCCTGGCAATTTCTAGCTGGCGAATCAATTGTGCAAACTCACCCTTGGGTTATGAAGTTTTTGTCACTGTCCGAAGGCGACCCGTTGTGTATACAAGGGGCGCGTTCCCTTGTTCTTGACGATGGGGTGGCTCTGGATGACGGGGATCCAGTGGCGATCGAGGTAGAATTCGGGATCCTTAGAGGAGCGGATCCGCTGGATCCTACGCTCTGTGGAGTTCGGTTTTTAAAGGCAGCGCGAAGGCAAATGCATGGCCATTGGGTGAGTCGCGCATCGACTTGTATTGGGTCTGACCAGGGTAGATTGCACCAGGAACTGCGTTCTGTTTGGTGTGGGCCGACAGCGAATGGGTTTGCGAAGTGCGAAAGGTCGAATCTACTTCTGGAAAAGGTGGTCGTGTCAGCAAGGATACCTCTTTCACCACTGTGCGTTCGAAAACTGGTCCCGCTTAACCGTGACAGCTCCTACCAGAGAGATCCCGATCAGGGCGTGTCGTCAACAGGGGCTCGCAAATTCAAGTGGGTCCCAGGCACAATGCCGATTCTCGGGGCAGTGGATTCATTGCTGCAAGATCTTTCTGAGAGCATTGGTGTGCGGCAGTTTGGTGAATGCTGGTTTGACTGACCAAGTATCCCAGCTTTGGCCACTGGGACGACGAATGGTAAGAAGATGGGGTTAAGCATGCGATCTGGTACTCTGCTTGTTGGTCCCCATGGCGTTGGCAAGACATCCCTCCTTCGGTGCGTGACCTACTCACCTCCCTTCTCGCTCACTGGTGCTCAGATCCGCGGCTATGACAGCCGAATTGCCGACTTGGTGGCTATCCTCCTCAGAGCTACTGTGTCCAGGTGCGCTGCCCACTCTATCACCCTCCTCCCCCATGCTCGCTCGCTTGTGTACGTGACGACTGATGTTGGAAGCACAGCCTCGGACACTCGACGTTCCAGAACTCTTCGATTGGAGATTAAAGATGTGTTCGCTGCTGCACGAGCCGCGGCACCATCCCTCGTTGTCTTGGAGGACCTTGACATCTTGGTGCATCCACTCGTTTACTGTCCTCGTTGTGTTT
Organism: Goniomonas avonlea; assembly: GCA_003573635.1. Taxonomy (NCBI): domain Eukaryota; class Cryptophyceae; order Goniomonadida; family Goniomonadaceae; genus Goniomonas; species Goniomonas avonlea. The sequence goes on along the minus strand of QUTJ01031666.1, from coordinate 1,820 downwards.
CACCGTGCCCTTGTCCATACTGTCCTTGTACGCCGCGAAACTATCTTCGAGAATATCTCGGTATATTATATTTCTAGAGAGTGATAGAGATATAGATAGATATATAGATAGATCTAGAGAGATATAGAGAGATATAGAGATGGATAATAGATCTAGATACATATATCGAGATTATTATCTCATCGTCATCTCTGTGGTGTGTTCCTCGCGGCCGAGGTCCGGACGTGCAAATTCTAAAGCAGCTATTTAAGACTGGTAGTGCTGCCATCCCGTTCGATCGGTCAGATGAAGAGGAAGAATCTCAAGTGTGGCACAGGGCTGTGAGGAGAATGGCCCTGCCTGCCAAGCGTTGGCGTCATGCCTGGCGTCACTGCCGCCTGGGTGTTCGGTGCGTGTTACAGTGGACTGCAGTGCGCGTGCAGTAGTGCGTGACCGGGTGTCACGCACACTGACCACTGTATTGCACTCTGTCAGACTGCAGCACTGTCTGTGTGCACACTGCGACCGCTGTGACCGTTGTGACACTGTGCGTGACCGCTGTGATACACTGTGACTTGTGACACTGTGCGTGACCGCTGTGATACACTGTGACCGTTGTGACACTGTGCGTGACCGCTGTGATACACTGTGACCGTTGTGACACTGTGACCTGTGGCTACACGCTGTCACTGACAGTGACTGACCTGTGACAGGTGTGCGTGCTGTCATCCGCAGCCGTTGTGCAGTCTCTGCCGCAACGGTTAAAGCGAGCTCGTGTGCTCGAGCACCGGGTTGCCGTGGCCCCACTTACGGTTGCGCAGGTGTGAGAAAGAGTGTTTTGATTGAAGCGTTGTTGAATGTGCCCTCGTACCCACGGCACTCGTTGCTGGCACGCCTTTGTGTTGCTCTGGATCGCGACACCTGTCAGCGGCAGGGTTAGTGCCAGGCATCAGTCATTCACGGCACTTGTTGGACGCTGGTTTGTGCAGCCCTTGGCTTTGTTGGCAGCACCCGCTCTGAATGATCTCAGACAGTGAGAGGCCATGTCTGAACTTTCTTTAACGTCGTGCAAATTGTCGAGTGTTTAACGTCGTGCTTATTGTCGAGTGTCTGGACTTTCTTTAACGTCGTGCTTATTGTCGAGTGTATACGTCGTGCTTATTGTCGAGTGTTCAACGTCGTGCTTATTGTCGAGTGTCTGGACTTTCTTTAATGCCGTGCTTATTGTCGAGTGTCTGGCGTTGACAACGCCAGGCACGACGAAACTAAGCACGACCAGACAATTTGAAAGTCTCGATCGAATTTGGTTAACGCTCGCAAGTGTGACATTGTTAGTGTGTTTGTGCCATCTCGACATCTTTCGGTTGAAATTTGCCGCACAAGCAGGATATGGCACTCGCCTTGCTGGCTGACTCACGGGAGAGTGTAACTGGCTGTGAGGGCATTGGTGGGTGCTGGTGTGATTTCCACTTCCTGACACGGGCATAACATCCACCAATGAACTTAACTTTTATAGCGCCAACCGACACATTTCATTCTCCACCGCAGCGAGCGGCTGTCCTCCAAGTGATGCTGCAAAACGCGGTCGCGCGCACAGCACTGGGCGCCGGCGATGGCCCTGGCGCCGACTGTGGTCACGGGGAAGACGGAGGTGGCGGCGGTGATGCTTCCGCTTGCTGGGTCCTCGCGTCAGTGAGTTGTGCCTGCCCTTTCTGCGTCATCGAATTGTTTTGGGTGCTGCGGAGGAAGGGGGGGGGGGGGGTCTTTATTCCGGAGAGAACGGTGGTTGGAGCAAGCAGGACAGGTTGTACTGGCAACAAGACGTGAAATGTATCGAAGCG
>QUTJ01031665.1:0-14579 GCA_003573635.1 Goniomonas avonlea | reverse complement strand
TATTGAATCACGACAACGCGCGGCCATGCTCGTTGGAATCCGCTCCTTACTGCGATTCCAACGAGCTATTGTTCGAGTCTTTATTGTGCCGCGTCGCAGCATGACGGTCCAGAGAAATCCTGCCGTGCGCCATCGCGCCATCGGCCCGGATCAACCAAATCCGGAAAAAGGTTTCACCCGGTTTTCGACCCGTATTTTTGGCTGTGATGGACTGCAACCAGCCAGCCCAGAGCCCAAAGTCTGCCAGACCAGACTCTTTCACTGGCAGCCGCAGTCTCGCAGATATGACGGAATATATGAGCTGAACTCATGAAGTCAAACTTGTGTTTTCACTTTTGCTCCATGAGCATTTAGGTCTTCAAGTTCCAGCCTAGATCAGCATTCAAGCATTTCAAAGCTGCGAGTTGGAAAAAAAGGTTAATTAATTGATCGCAATGGGGCAAACCCAGCATTTTTTTCGTTTTTTGAGGTTTCTGATATTTGGTGGCAGGAAGAGCTGCTCTCCCTACGGATCTATGTGTGTCCAAAAAAAAATGAAAATGCTGATATGCACATTTGTCTCTCTTTGCTTAGCTACGCTGACTTGAACCAAGCCACCACCAAGGCGAGCAATGCGAGAAGGAGAGAACGCAAAAACAACAAAAAAAACAAAAAAAATCGCAAACAAAACAAACAATTTACTCTCAAGTTCCAACATCGTTTCGAGGACGCCTTTGCAAAGGCTTTGGGCCATCGACGGCTCGACCGGCAACAATTTTTCCGATTTTTTCCGGATATGCCCGGATTGAATTAATTCAGCTTTTTTTTTTCAGGCGTCTGAGCCATTTTCCGGACAGTGTATGTGACCCAGCTTCACATTCTACACTGTCCGTATACTGGCTCAGACGTTCAAAAAATATCTGAACTGGTTCTATCCAATAGTAGCAGATAAGATGAGCCAATGGTGTAGGTTTTTTCTTCTTCATGAACGCCGATCGTACGGTCGAACCCCAACAGGACCACTTTCACGCTGGGTGGTGCCCTGACACTGTTTTTTTTCGTTTTTGCTCGTTCTCTCATTCTCGCATTGCTCACATGTGGTGGCTTTGTTCAAATGAGAGGGCGCAAAATTGAGAGAGACACGATGTGCAGAGATCAAGCAATTTCATTTTGGACCCAACAGATCTGTAGCGCAGCAAAATGGAGAGCAGCTCCTCCTGTCCACAAAATGTCAGAAACCGACGAAATTAACGAAAAAACACTGGGTCGAACCTTTTTTTCCCCAAGCTTATCGCATGGCCAAGCTTGCAATGGAGCTTGAAGACACTTCTCAGCTCAAAAGTGGAACATTGGAGAGTACTACCAGGCTCGTGCCTTCAGCCCGTTTCGTAGGGCTGAAGAGTCTGGCAGACTCTGGGCTCGCGTCCACAGCGACTCGGTTTCTCTGCATGCAGGTTTGCTGTTGCAGCCTTGCAGGCTGGTTTCGATGGAGTCTTATCCAAATCATGATTGATTGATCTGTGTCAACCTTTTGACTACAATTGGACTTGACCGGACACTATCATTCTAAATTTTGCAGAAAAATTGAATCGTCTGGGGGGCTTGCTTCCTGGCTCGCGACATCCAAACACCACAGTTCCTTGCCCCAGATAGAGTTTCATAGTGGGCGGGGCTTGGGCAAGGCAAATTTGGATCAAGGTTTGGTTTTCAAACTATTTTGATATCATGTTTATATACTTTGATGTCATCGAAAATGATCTGTCGTGCGTCAAATTGGTTCGAGCAGGCGTTTCGGGGGACGAGCCAGTGAGAGAAAGCCAAGCGCCTTGGCGCGTAGATGAAGGGGCTGTTGGCTCCCTGTCTCTTTTTGTTGTGGACGGGTTACACTCTTGGTGGAAATAGTGAGTTCCTTTTTGAAATTTTGCCGTGTTTCTGACCCTGTGTAGAACCCAACCCGTCGAATGTGCTGCACGTCAATGGCCCAACCACTGGCGCGGTGTCTGTGACGATTTTGGGTGCCGACTTCGTCTATGCCGATTCGTCGGGTAGCATTAGGACCGGGAAAACTGCTTGCCCCGCCCACCGTTGGGTCACGGATTCTCATGTCGTCTGCAAGGCTGCTGCAGCTCATGTCTTGTCTTCTCTCAATATGGTAGTTTCTGCTGGTTCTGGGAATCCTCCTCGAGGAACACAGATGACTAGTTTTACGTTTGACAGCCCTGAATTGTCCCTCTTCAATTATCCCACCAGCGGTGCTGTCAGTGTGACTGTCATTGGCGTAGGCTTTCGGTCTACTCAGGGGTCAAGTGTGACCGTTCGTGTGGGCGGAACTGCCAGTGAATCAACAGACTGGTTGTCGGACACTTGTTTAGCGGGGAAAACATCGGCTGGACCGAAATCATCCATTTTGGTGCGGCTGTCTGTGAAGGGCATGCTGACCGCGACAATCGCCAGCAAGGTGACCTACAATCACTTCGTCCCCTCTGTCACAAATGCTCCAAGCACTGGCTCCTCGAGCGTGACGGTGTTGGGGAGCAGCTCTGTCATGTCAACAGCTCGAGCTCGTTTTGGTAGATCAGCTGCAGAGGTGTCTTTCTGGATCAGCGACACCCACCTGACCTGCCGAGCCGCGGCGATCCCAGGGGTAGCACTGACTGTGGCCGTGACTCTCAGAGGGGTGGCACGGTCCCTGGCGACACAGCTTTCGTTTAATGGCGCAACTCCTTCATCAGTCGTCATGACCAACCTTCCTTCTACGGCTAGCATCAGCGTGACGGTGCTCGGGACCGCGTTCGGTCGCCCTTCCCGCACTCAGAAGCTCCGCATGGGCGGCACGTCGCCTGAAGGGAGTGTCTGGACCTCGGACACCTGCGTCCTTGCTAAACCGCCTGTGCCAGTGACAGGAGCTAAGCAGACGGTTTTGACGGCAGCCGTTGGCAACCAGGGCACCCAGGCCTCGGGTATGGTCAGTTTCAACTTGGGCGCGGCGTCCTCTCTCCTCTCTGCCAACACACCCATCACCGGCGCCATCTCTGTCACCGTTTTGGGTACTGGTCTCGGCGCAGCAACGCGTGTGGCTGGTACTGCCTCAGGGCACACAAGTTGGCTGACAGAGACGTCGTTGAAATGCAAAACTTTCGCTGCTCAGACTCCTGCGATTGCCCAGGCACTCGTGGCAACAACGCCTGGCGCCCTTGTCACTCTGACTCGCGCGGTAACGTTCGATGTTGTTTTGTCTCTGAGCTCCGTCCAGCGGTCCAACGTTGCGGGCACTGGCAGCTCCTCGGTGACCATCCTTGGCTCCACTCTGGGAGCAACAGATTCGTCCCGTCGCATGCGAGTGCATGCCACTGCCTGTTCCAGTTCGTCTTGGGTGTCCGACACTGCTGTGCTGTGCAAGTCGGTCAGCTGGGGCCCCGGAATGGCCCGTATTTCCGCCGTGGCCACCATCAATGCTGGTCAAGCAGCCACAGTTGCGTCAATCCTGTCTGTAGACGCTCCAACTCCCACGGGGGTCATTAACCGCGCCAACACGCCCGGGACTGGCACCGTCAGTCTCACCGTCGTCGGGATGAATGTCCGGTCCGACGCTCGCACAGGGCGCACATCTTGTTTGGCTTCTAGTTGGGCGAGCGACACCACCATGGTGTGCAAGACAGACCGGGGTGTCGGCGCCTCGCTGACGGTTGCAGTGTCCGCTGTTGGGCGCCGGGTCGGCACTGGTGTGGGCATCTACACCATCGATCTCCCAGCGCAGGCTAATTCTTTCGTGGCCAGCAACTGGCCTGCGACGGGTTCCATCAGCGTTACTATTCTTGGGACGTCGATGACTTCAACAGACGTGACTGCCCGACAGCGGTTGGGAGGCACCGCTCAGAGAGCGTCTCGCTGGTTCGCAGCAACGGCCATGGTCCTGAGGGCGCCTAGCGTCCAGCATCCGGGCGGCCGCATCCTTGCTTTGACAGTGGCTGGCGGAGCAGCGAGCTCGTCGGTCAACCTCTTGTCATTCAATGCTCCTCGCCCCTCCTCGCTTGTGCGAGCCAACTCCCCCAGTACAGCCGCCACCAGCGTCACTGTCGTGGGCGCGTCCATCGGGTTCAAGGTTCGGCTCGGGCGCACCGCACCGTTGGCGACGCAGTGGCACACGGACACGACCGTCGTCGCCAAGATATCCTTGGCCACCAACCCAGTGACTGCGGCAGCAATTGTTGCGTCAATTGTTTCCGACGGCCTGAACCCTCGCACAATTTCACTTGCCTTTTCGTTCAACTCGGTCACTCTATCCTCGGTGATGCCTGGGAATAGCCCTGGCACTGGCGGCGCTTCTGTCACTGTCCTGGGCCGCAATCTCGGACTGTACGACTCGACGAGGCCAGCACGCGTGCATGGCTCAGCCAGCACTTCCACAGGCTGGGCCTCTGACTCTGTTCTCAGCCTCAGGTTGATTAGCGGCGGTTCGTCCGGGCTCGCAGTTGCTGTCACTGCAGCTGCGTCGGTTGGCACTCTCCTGCAAGTGCTGACTTTCAACAGTCTCTCTGCCAACACAAACATCGCCAACGCGCCGACCACTGGGTCACTTGTTGTGACAGTCCTCGGGCGGCTGCTGACTCAAAGCTCCTCGGCTCGCGTTGGAGGGTCTGCGTGCCAGCAGACCATGTGGCTCGCCACAACCTCAATGCGATCCAAGGTCGCAGGAGGGAGCATGCACTCGGTAGCAGCCGTGCTCACTGCGATTGGCAAAGCGACAGCCACGACTGGTACCGGACACACCTATAATGCTGGTTCCGTGTCCCTTGGCCGCAATGCTCCTGGCACGGGGGCAAGCAGCGTCACGGTCTTAGGGGCGAACTTCGGCCTTCGCGACCGCAGTGCATCACTCCGTGTGGGTGGCACGGGCGCGAGGACGTCAACTTGGGGCGCTGATTCCTCGCTTGCGCTCAAGTCTGGTGCAGGCGTGGGCGTAACAGCCGTCGCCGTCTCGGCAGTTGTCAAGGTCGGTGCAGTCGGCAGCGCAGCAGGCATCTACTCCCACGACTTGCCCTGGTCCAGCTCTGTTATGTTCACCAACGCTCCCAGCACCGGGAGCGCTTCGGTGACGATTGTTGGCTCCAACGCCGGTTCGGTGTCCATGTCTCCTCGGTCTCGTGTCAGCAGGACGAACAGCGGTGCGACGGCGTGGGTGTCGGAGAGCTCCATCGTTGCAAGGACCAGCCTCGCGGCTGGACCTGCTGGCTCGGTTAGTGTAACCACCCTCATGTTGCCCGGGACACTGGCGAGTGTGTTGTCACTGGGCTCAGCGCTCGTGAGCTCTGCGATCCTCGTCAATTCTGTTCGCACCGCTGCCACCAGTGTCACTGTGCTTGGGAGCAACTTTGGTCAGGTCGACTTGTCCAGTCGTGGCCGCATTGCCGTGACTCGCGCCGAGACAACAGCATGGACGTCTGCCAGCGCTGTGTCCTGCAAGCGGACTGTGACCACTCGCTTCGCTGCCGACTCGTGGGCCGCAGTCACGACTGCACGCCAAGCCCTCACAGTCACCAACGCCTTCTCGACTGATCTGAAACTGATCTCGTCAGAGGCGGTGACTAACGTTCCCGCTACAGGCGGGACCAGTGTTACGGTGGTCGGCAGCAACTACGGAGCTGCCACCCTCGCCTCCACCAGAGCCCGTGTTGGCGGCAGTGCGTACGAGGTCACTCTCTGGGTGTCCGAGTCTTCACTTGTCTCTCGTGCATCACTGCAGGGAGGCACAGCGTCGTGGTCGCACCACTTGGTGCTGACCTCCAGCGGCACATCCACTCTCACTGTCGCCGTGAGCCACGACCGCTGGGCTGTCACCCCGGCCTCCGTCCCCAGCAACGCTCCCGGCACCATGAGCACCAGCGTCACGGTTGTCGGCAAGAATGTGCAGCGAGCCGACGGCTCTCCCCGCCTGCGAGTGCTTCGCACCGCCGCTCAGGTATGATGTGGTGCTGCCTCGTGGCTCCATCTCCGCGTGGACAGAAACTTTGTTTTGTGGGCAGTAACAGCAGCTTCCAGGTTTCAACACCGACTTCACGTATCACGCAGTTTCTTTGTCGAGCGTCTTCGTTGTCATGTTTTGTCATGTTTCGACTCTGCGTTTTGGCTGGGACTCAGTTAACCCTTGTCGCAGGCTCACAAATGGATCTCCGACTCCGCCCTGTCCGTGAAGATGTCAATGAGTGTTGGCACATCTACATTTATCTTCTCTCTCGCTGCGAGGACCATCTCTGGAGACTCTGGGTTCACGATGGACATCCCCTCTCCGTCGTCCTTGATTGTCATGAACTCGGCTACAACTGCGAGCACCACCGTGACCCTCGTCGGCCGCGGGTTCCGCAACCGCGATTTCACGCAAAAGGCTCGTTTCGAGCCTACTTCGTGCGAGGCCACAATCTGGATTGCTGAGACCGCGGTCAAGTGCAAGCAGCACGCTGGCCTCAAAAATGGTTTCAGGGGTGCCCTGACTGTTGGTCTTTCCTTCGGGACTGGTGCTGAGGGTATCACATTTGACGCAACAGTGACCACGAGCAGCATTGTGCGCTGCAACGGTCCTACATCTGCCTCAATCAGTCTTACCCTAATTGTCACCAACTTTGACAGCAAAGACACCTGTTCCAAGGCTCGTCTTGGCCAGACTGGCGGTGAGGTTTCAGCCTGGGCGTCAGGCACAAGCATCAAGATTAAGACACCGGCGTCCTTGTGGAATAACAAAGTGATTGTCGGCTCTGCCTCGCCGGCCTTGGTCGGCTCGCTTGGGTCGTCCTTCTCAACCGACCTCCACCTAATATTTGGTGTCAAGACGGCTGTCAACTCCCCGAGCACGGGGGCCGTGAGTGTGACCATCATGGGCGCCTTGCATGGCCATAATGACGCTTCTGTCGCTAACGTTTTTGGCGGGACTCGTGCTGAGGCCTCGCAATGGGTGTCAGACTCAGCTTGCCGCACCAAGGTTGCTGGCGGGCAGCTCAAGCACCAACTCATCCATCTCTCCCTCGCCGTGCGCAAGTCCCAGCCGGTGGTCGACCTTCGAACGGAGACTATTGCCGTGTCCAGTGTGGGTGGTCTGGTGTCTGACACCGTCACCATTGTGCAGTCAGTGCTCTTCACGGGTGCGTTTACGCACGACGTCGCCAGCACGATTGGAACGCCTGCTGTGTCCAATCTTCCATCGACCGGGGCGACCAGTGTGACCCTGCTGGGCTTCAACATGGGGCAGGGCTACCGCACCCTCGGCGGCTCAGGGTCCACGACCACGAGCGTCAAGGTGGGCCTCACTGTCAGCCCCGCTTCTCTGTGGTCGTCGGAAACGAGCTTGTACGGCAAGGTCAACCTCGCCACCTTTCCCAGTGTTCGATGCATCGCGACTGTGGGCTTCAGCGTGAGCACGGCCACCAACGTCTACTCCGTCGACAAGCCCGTTGTGTCATCAGGCGTGGCCATCAACATGCCGTCGACGGGCTCAACGAGCGTGACGATCGTGGGACGTTCCCACGGGTTACACATGTCTCCGGGCTCCCGCATCGGTGGCACAGCCAGCAGGGACACGAGGTGGGTCTCAGACTCGACCATCACCTGTCACGGAGCCCTCGGAGTGCTGCCCGGCGCCTGCATTGTCGCGACGGTCGGCACGCAGTCCGGCCAGTGGCTGGACGCTATCACGTTTGGAGGTGGTCTCAGCGGCTCGCTCAAGAGCAACGCCCCTGTGTCTGGCGCGGTCACGGTCACACTGATCGGCATCAGCATGGCTGCTCTCGGCGCAACACTTGGCTCTCGCGTCGGCTACACTTCCCCTGAGAACACCAAGTGGGCTTCGGACAGTCACGCCTATTGCAAGGCTGGCGCTGGTGTTGACGCTGGTCACAGTGTCGCTGTTACCATTGGGGCCGGCGTCGTCCCCCTGGTGTCCAAGGTGTTCACGTTTGAGACGCCCATGACACCGAGCGCCTCAATGCCGTCCAATGCCCCCACAACTGGCTCGGTATCCGTCACTCTCCTTGGTTATGGGGTCGGAACCTTCGACTACTCGAGAGCTCTTCGCCTCTCTGTGACGGGTGCCGAAACAAGTCGCTGGGCTTCGGACTCGTCCATGCGTGGCAAGGTGCCGCTCACACTGGTTGCACTGCTGACCGTTGGTGTCAGTGCTGGCGTTGACCGCTCCTCGTTTTCGCTGGCGATGACTCACTCGTCGCCAAGACTGAGCTCACTGATTGCCACCAACTCCCCAGGCACGGGGGCGGTGCAGGTCACCGTCTTGGGTCGCGGTGTTGGCCAGAGTGGCCTCTCAATTCGTGGCCGGATTGGCGGATCAGGCTGCTCGTCGTCGACGTGGGTGTCTGACTCCTCGCTCGTGTGCCTGCGTGGCCCGACCCTGAGTGTTGGACTGCCCTTTGCCATGTCTGTTATTCGTGAGGTCGGTTCGGTCAGCTCTCAGATCTCTTACAATGCGGCGCGAGTGAACGGGATGTCGAATCGCAACGCTGGAACGACAGGTGCCCAAAGCGTGACGGTGGTGGGCGTCAGCATGGGGCGATCGCCACGCACCGCCAGCGTGGCCCTGGGTGGCTCTAACTCCGAGGCGACCCGCTGGGTGACTGACTCATCTCTGCACGCCAAAGCTCCCACAGCTGCCTGGGGTACTCGCAAGGACCTCAATGCGATTGTGTCGGTGCCAGCCAAGCAAGAGACCCTGTCGAACGCGCTCACCTACAGCGGTCCGGAGGTCGGGAGCAGTGTGGTGGTCTCGAATGCTCCTGCCTCTGGCGCCATGAGTGTGACCATGGTGGGCCTCGGCCTCGGCCTGCCCGTCTCGCCCAAAACCAGGTTTGGCCGCACCCAAGCGGAAATCTTCAGGTGGCTGTCTGACACCGCAATCATGTCCAAGGTCGCCGCTGGGCGCTCGAAGGCGCATGCGTCCGTGTCCATCTACCCAAGGCTCTGCACCGCGACGGGTCTGTTGTCCTTCGACAGTCCCCAGCCGAGCTCACTCCTCCGCGTCAACTTCCCAACCACTGGCGCGGCGTCCATCACCCTCTCGGGTTCCGACTTCTATCGTGTAGAGTCACTCTCCGTGCGGCTCGGTGGGACGACTCAGGAAGCCTCGCGTTGGACCTCTGACACTGGCATCAGGGTCAAGCCTCCGGCAGTCCACGGGCCTCTGATTCACATGGGCGCCATCACGTTGGCGGTCGCCAGCGGCACAATAACGCAAGTGTTCACCCATGAGGCTCCTGGCGTCAGTGGCTCCGTCGGCGTCAACACCCCGTCCACAGGTGCTGTGAGTGTCACTGTCCTGGGCGTGGCCTTCCCCAGCCATCCCATCACCGGCGCCACCAAGCTCGGCAAGACCCGGACGGAGTCATCCGCGTGGACGTCGAGCACGTCGGTGCGGTGCCGCAGTGTTGCCGCAGCCACTGCCGCGTCCCAGCGCATCCTCGTCACCTTCGGCCTGGCGCTTGGGACGGCCACCCTGGCCGCTACGTACAACGCGGTGGCCCTGAGCTCTGTCATCCGCGTCAACATGGCAATGACTGGCGGCCATTTCATCACACTCGCTGGTGTTGGGTTCAGTGGTGCGACTGGCGCCACGCCGCGCGCGCGAATGGCCGGGTCCGCTGCAGAGTCGACACTCTGGGTCGCCGAGTCCTCGCTCAAGATCAAGCTGCCCAACGCAATGATTTTTGGAACATGCTGTGTGGTCACGGCGGTCACGCGAGGGCGGACGCTCACCAGTGCTGCCACCTACGACGCTGCGCAACCCATTGGGTTCCACACCGTGGGCAACTCCGCCATCACTGGGTCCAACTATGTCACGCTTGTGGGTGCCATGTCGGGCCCGTTCTCGTCAACCTCGCGCGGCCAGGTGGGCGGCACGGCGATGGAAGTTGGGGAGTGGAAGTCGTCCTCCTCGCTACGCTGCAAGACACCCTTCGGTGCCCGCGTTCGCCGCACCGTTGTGCTGTCAACCACAGCTCGGTTCGGCTCGTTGACGATGGCGCTGACATACAACGGTTGCCTTCCGAGCAGTGTGATGCGCACCAATGGGCCGCAAACTGGTTCCATCAGCTTGACTCTGTCCGGCGCTGGTTTCTCGGGTACGGATGCGTCGCAGGTGGTTTCGGTTGGTGGGAGCGCGGCAGAAGCTCAGCACCACATCTCGGACTCGTCGGTGCGATGCAAACTGCCGCACAATGCGCACAGCAAACGCACACTGTCGGTCACCGTTCGCGTCAACCCCGGCACTCTGTTCCACGTGTTTTCGCAGGACCTGACGCTGTCCACGGTGATCCGAGGCAACGTGCCAACCACTGCCGCCACGTCGGTCACTATCGCCGGGCGGGGCATGGGTCACCAAGACTACTCGCTTACCTTCCGCATGGGCGCCACCCGCGCCGAGAGTGTGGCGTGGCGGTCGGACACAGCACTGATGGTCAAGACCCCGTCCTTCAGCTCGCTCTCGCGCTGTCTCACTATCACCGTCTCCCGTGTTCGCGCATCGCTCACTCTGATTTTCACCTGGGCGTCTCCTCAAGTTCCGGCTGTTCCAAACTCAAACTCACCGTCGACCGGAGCTGCCACGGTGACAGTGTATGGCCAGGGTCTCTGTTCCGCTGCCACGTCTGCCACTGCTCGCGTCCAGTCCTCAGGTGCTGAGACCAGTCGCTGGATTTCCGACTCATCCTTGTCAAGCAAGTCTCCACGTGGCCTGTCACGGCCCGGCTCGCAACAAAAGATGGTTCTGTCCGTCGTTTCGCAGAGCGGCACCTCTACGTACGCGCACACGTACACTGCTCCGGAACTGAGATACCTCCTTCATTCCAACTCGCCTCCCACCGGCCACACCAGCGTGACGCTTGTCGGGTTCGGCCTTGGCGTCCAGGACCCGTCACCAGCGGGGCGAGTGTTCACCACGGCCGCCGCCGCAACTGGTTGGCACTCCACAACGTCCATCAACTGCCTGCCTCCCAAGGGAGTCAAGGGCCGTCTCCCTGCTTCGGTTTCCGTCGGGTTCAGGCGCGGCACCGCGACGGCGTTTTTCAGCTACGATGTGAAGATGGAAGAGCCGCCACTGCCGTTCGAGACGTACCAGGTCGAGATTGAGGAGATCTACCTCTGCGATGTGACGGTGCCTGCCACAACCACCGCCGCTGCCTTCAACGGTACGACCAACGCGTCGACGGCGACGACAGCGGCGCCGACGACGACAACCGCAGGCACGACCAGCACGGCGGCGCCCACAACTTCAGGCACAACAAATCCCAACGCCACCACTCTTGCAACCACCCCAGCTGTGACGACAACCGCGGCGCCGACTGTCATGAACTGCACCCGGAAGGTGAACATCACGCTGGAGTACATCGCGCCTGCCAAGAACGTCACCTACACCTACTGTTACGATCCCAACTCCAACGGGACCACGCTCAACGGCACTCTGGGCAACGGCACGGGCAACGGGACCAACATCTCGTCCGCGACTCGCTCAAGGTCGTTCCGGCTCCGCTCGACCACAGGCAACGCCACGAGCAACACGACGGGCAATGCAACGAGCTCCAATGTCACCCTCATCAATGGCACAGTGGTGGCGAGCAACTCGAGCAACTCGACTGGGGTGGTGTGTTACAACATCACGTACGTGGACACCTACGACCCGAACAAGCCCGTGACAACTTTGAACGTCCCGCCTGTGCCCCCCTTCCCGAGCAAGGCCATCACGGTGAGTGCTTTCCCCGTGCGAAGCCATGCCCTACTGTTGTACCCGTGTGTCTCATCCCTGTCGTACCGTGTTGAGTGTTGTACACGCGTGAGTCACAGTGACGTACTGTGTGAGTCCTCACGGCAACGTGTCGCCGAACAAGGTTGCACAGTCGTGGAGTGTGAGGTCGTCGGTCCAGTAGCGGTGGTAGTGAGGCCGTAATCTTGCTCACCAGCATGTCCTGACCTGCTCGTCCGCAGATTGGCAACACCACGTATTACGTGTCCGCCGCTGTCCGCTCCAACACGCCAACCACGGCTTCAGTCTCGCTCACTCTTTCTGGCCAAGCCTTTGGTCCGCTAGACTCCAGCTTGGCGATTCGGTTCAAGAACACTGGTGAGCACTTGGCAATTTGCGTGCAGCTCCTGCGGTCAACTACCCGTTCTGCGTCCGATGCACGAACGTTGCCCTCTTGCTGATCAACTGCGCGAGCGTCCCTGTCAACTAACCGACACGCTCACTTGCTCTCAACTGGGCGAGCTGTGTTGCCCTCTTCTTGTTCGACTGGCTTACCCCTTCCCTCGCACCTTCCGTGCCCAATTGCCCACCTGCTTCGCACTCACACTGTCACCCTGCAGGTTGCGAGGCGAGCACGTGGGTGTCCGACAGCGGCATCATTTGCCGTGCCCCGTCCGGCAACACACTCTTTGGCCACACCACCACTCCTGCTAGTGTTACGGTGTCGGCTCAGACGGGAACTGCTGCAGCAACGTTCACGTACGACAAAGTGCTCAAGGCTGGCCTTGAGGCTGTCGTCTTGACGCGCAGCCAGTGCAATGCCGCCGGCTACTGTTCGCCCTTCGCAAACGTGCGTGTGATACGCCCCCTTATGGTCCTGATATCCCGAATCCGCCCCGACTGTGTCCTCGCTCTGGCCCTAGCTCTCTCCCCAAACTGCCACTTCCATCCGCGATTCTGAGCGTGCTGACGGAGCTCACACGCAGGTGGCGTTCTGGAACATCGAGGCCATGCGCGTGAACATCCCCGCCACCGGCTCCCTGCAGGTCACTATTCTCGCGGCAGACTTGGGGCAGGTGGACTACACTCCTCGCCACGCTCTCGGTGGCACACAGTGCGAGGATTCAGAGTGGACCTCCGATTCTTGCTGTGAGTTCGCTTGTCCTCCCTTGCCCGTCCCCCCGTGTCCCGCCTTGCCACGCTGTGTGACGAGACACGCGAGCCACGTCACAACACGTCGCCTTGCCATGCTGTGTGACGAGGCACCTGAGCCACGCACAACCCATCACACCTTGCTCCTGCTTGCGTAACTAGATCGACCTCACTCTGTGCTCTAATCACATGTATACACGCGACCTTTTTCACGAACAATACAATTCGTTTCCTCCGACAACAACCGTGAGATGACGCATCGACGACAGTGCGCTGCAAGTCTGCCGCTGGGCAAAAGGGCAGGCGCGACTTCGCTCTCTCGGTGCAAATCTTGGAGTAAGTTGCCCCCCACCCCTGAGCTCCCTCCCTCTAACTCTCCCTTCTCCCTCCCTCTAACTCTCCCTTCTCCCTCCCTCTAACTCTCCCTTCTCTCGCTCTTCTCGCTCCCTTCTCGCTCCCTTCTCGCTCCCTTCTCGCTCCCTTGTCGCTCCCTTCTGCTCTCTTCTCGCTCACTTCTCGCTCCTTGTCGCCCCCCCCCCCCCCCTCCTCGACCGATTGAGAGCTCGTCCTCAAACGACCGAACAGGAGCTCGCTCACACAGTCGTTCTCGTATGACCCGCACCGCGTGGTGGGCCCCCCTACACCGGACCGTCGCCGCTTCAACTCCACTCTGAACGGCAGCCTTTTGAATGGGACGATGAACGGCACGATGCTGAACGGCACGAACGGCACCACGACCACGGCTGTCCCGAACACGACAACAATGCAGGCCCCCACGACGACGACCACTGCAGCGACGACGACGACGACGGCGCCACTCGTGACCACCACGGCTGTCGTCTGCAACAGCACGACCGACAACTGCACCACGCCGTCGCCCACCACCACTCCCAAGCCGACCCCGTTACCCCCTTCCGTCAACGTCACAGGAGAAGCCATTGCCACTCTCGCGACCAACGGCCCCGCCACAGGCATGCACTCTCTCACAATGTTTGCCTACGGCTTCGGGCACAACGATGCGTCGACGCGGATGCGGGTTGGCCTGACCTCGTGCGAGACGACGACGTGGATCTCGGACTCGGCCACCACCTGCCGGGCTGCGAGCGGTGGCACCACGGGCGGCATGTTCATCACGCTGACCGGCTCCGGCTTCGGGCAGAGTCAGTTCAGCGCCCGAGTGCGCGTTGGGCTCTCGATCTGCTCCCAGACTCTCTGGTCCTCGGACTCGTCGGGTGTGTGCTGTTGTCCTTTGCCCACCTTTCTGATGTCGACTGTGCCACGCTGCTCAAATGACTGGCGGTAGAGTCATACCTGTAATGATTTTAGTGTTTCGGAGATGGTGGCGCTCGGGGACATCAAAACCTTTCTGAGTGTCGGCGGCGTGCACTCACCCTGCCCTGCAGTGCGGTGCAAGCTGTCGCAGGGCCGCAACGGCGAAGGCGTGCCGCAGGGTGCCGCCGTGACAATGTTGCGCGCCGTCGCGACGTCGTCGCCCATCTTCCAGTACGACATGCCCTCCAACGTCACGCTCACCGTTGTGGGAGACTGTAAGTTCCCATCCCGCTGGCGCTTCCTCTCCCTCCCACTCACTCGCTCGCGTCCTTGAGTGCCGCTCCCCAAGCCTCTTCACACCAGCTCTTGACCGTGTCTGCCTCTCCCCACAGCCTCTCCACACCACCCCGGCGCCTCCACCCACTGCCTCTGCACCCCAGCCCCC
>QUTJ01031664.1:0-14561 GCA_003573635.1 Goniomonas avonlea | reverse complement strand
AGCCGCAGCGGCAGCAATGGCAGCAGCAACAGCTTCTGCCGCGGCAATTTGTTGAGCTTCGCGCTCTCGCTCCTGCTCGCAAGGGTGTCAGGAATATGAGAGAAATATCTCTCTATGAGAGACATTATCTACGAAAGACATTATCTCGAAATGAAAGACATTAACTCTCTCTCTAAAAGACAATGCATCCCTCGCTCCTGCTCCGCAAGGGTGTCAGCAACACAATATCTCTCTCTGAACGACATTATCTCTCTTTCTCTCTCTCTCTGGCTCCTGCTCCGCAAAGGGTGTCAGCAGGACAATATCTCTATATGAAAGACCTCAACTCTCTCTCTCTCTCTCTCTCTCTAAAAGACAATAACTCTCCTGGTGTGAGGAACATGAAAGACAATATGAAAGACAGCATCTCTCTCTGAAAGACAATCTCGCTCTCGCTCCTCCTCTCAAAAACAAACAACATATCGATCTAACGACAATATCTCGATCTGAAAGACAATATCTCTCGCTCCTGCTCCGCAAGTGTGTCAGGAATATGAAAGACAACATCTCGATATGAACGACAATATCTCGGTATATGAACGACGTGATCTTGATATGAAAGACAATATCTCTCTCGAAAGACAATGCTCCTGCTCCGCAAGGGTGTCAGGAATATGAAAGACAATATCTCTATGCAAGGCAATAGCTCTCTCTAAGGAAGACCTTATTTCTCTCGCTCCTGCCCCGCAAGCGTGTCAGCAAGACAATATCTCTATATGAAAGACACTCTCTCTGAAAGACAATATCGATCTCGCTCCTGCTACGTGAAAGACAATATCGATCTCGCTCCTGCTACGCAAGGATGTCAGGAATATGAAAGACAATGTCTACCTCGCCCCTCTGTCTCTCTTTCGCTCCCTCTCCCTCTGTCTCTGCAGTGGCAGAGAAGGAGAGGCCAGCAGGCAGGCAGGAGGCAGAGAGGAGGCGTACCTTAACGCTCTCGCGTAGCAGCTTGGCAGCAACAGAGGGAGAGACGCAGTGGCAGAGAGGGAGAGGCAGGCAGGCAGGCAGGGGGCAGAGGGGAGGCGTACCTTAACGCTCTCGCGTAGCAGCTTGGCGGCCGCAGCTCGCTTCGCACGTGCAGCAACTCCGTCCTCGACGCAGGCAGGACAGACCTTCTGTGTTTTCGCTGACCTGCTCGCCTTTTTTCCACGGTCGTTGTCGGTATCGCTGTCACTAGCGCTGTCGGCATCGCCCGCGGCCCACTCTGACCCGCATATCTTGCAGGTTGACAGGGGTGGGTTGGCAGCGCGAAACGCCGCACGCTCTGCCTGTCATGCTGTGTCAAACAAGCAAGCACTCTCCCGAGGAGATAGGGGCGGAAGGGCGAGGGAGAGACTGGGAGAGAAAGAGAGACCCGCCCATTTTCTACTCCCTTATTCGCATTATCGACCCATTATCTACCCCGTTCTCCACCCCTGATCCGCCCCTGATCTCTGTTACAGCCTCTTGGATGCTTCTATGGCTTCGCCCTTACCCCCCTCTGGCACCGTGTGTGTGTGTGCGCGCGCGCGCGCTGTCTCGCTGTGTATCTGTGTGTGCGTCTGTCTGTCTGTGTCAGTGTCTGTTTCTCTCTCTCTCTCTGTGTGTGTGTGTGTTTGTCCCCCCCCTCTCTAACTCACCGCGAGCGCCTGCCTCTTCTGCAGCTGAGCCTCGCGCTCAGTAGCACGTGCCACTGCAGCCGCGGCCTCTGCCTCGCTGGTTGTGTGTGTGTGTGTGTCTGACTGTGTGTGTGTGCTGTCTCTCGCTGTGTATCTGTGTGTGCGTCTGTCTGTCTGTGTCAGTGTCTGTTACTCTCTCTCTCTCTGTGTGTGTGTGTGTCTGCCCCCCCCCTCTCTAACTCACCGCGAGCGCCTGCCTCTTCTGCAGCTGAGCCTCGCGTTCAGCAGCACGTGCCACTGCAGCCGCGGCCTCCTTGGACGTTTCTATGGCCTCGCACGGATTGCACAGCCGACCACGGTGCTCCAAAGGCACTCTGTCCGGAAGTGTTACTGTGAAGTCTGTCTACCTTGGAGGATGGAAATCGCGGTGTCATTGCCGAAAACGCAAAGTTGTTCTTGCTCTCTAACGTGGACAGAAATCGTGGTCATTGCAGAAGTTTGTTCTAGCTCTAACTTCAGGACAGAAATCGCACGGTGTCGACGGTGTTGCGAGCAGAACCGAGGTAACTTCGACGCGACTGCTAGCCCTTTTGGGCCAAGTCACTGCTATCGGCACAGCACTGCAGCTCACACCACTACAGAGCACCGGCGTACCTCAGACGATTATGGCAGGCAGTGCAGGTCAGGGTCCGTCGCTGCTTTTCAGGCTCCAAGTATCGGAAAAGGTCTTTTCGGGCTGACTCCAGTGGGCTCTTGCCTTTCTGGGGAAGGGTGAGCACATACACCCGCAAAAATCGGTATATAGACAACAGGCAGATGTGCAAGAGACACAATCAGCGTACCCGATCGCGAGCCGTGAGGTCAGCACCTTGCAGGAGGAGCGATTCACTAGCCGCGAGATGACCCATGGTGGCCGCCCAGTGCATGGGTGTGTTCCCACTCTGAACGCGTTGTTTCAAACTAAGGTTGATGTTGTAAGCAGCCACTGTACACGCACATTGTCAGGGCGGTTCACATCCGCTCCAGCCGCAACCAGGCTCTCCAGCGTCCTGGCGTGCCCATTTCCTGCGGCGACGTGCAGACTGGTCCAACCTTCCTAAAACCAGGTTCAGGCACGGACAGCACTCTACGATAGCCTAAATACCTTATTCTGCAGGTTGGGATCGGCACGAGCCGCCGTCAACATGGAACACACCTCTGTGTACCCCTTCATTGAGGCGTAGTGAAGTGGTGTGCAGAGGAACTGGGAACCGAAAGTGTCAGCTCACTGGAAACAAAAGCAAAAAGAACACCTTGTTCACGATGTTCGCGTTGGCCTTGGCCTTGAGCAGAAGTGCGCATGCACTGGGCTGGTTGTCACGAGCCACGAAATGCAGGGCTGCCCATCCACGCTGCACGAAAATGCATAAGCACTTAGCATTCCCACTGAATCACGAGTAACTACCAGATCCTGTGCATCTACAGGCACCAATTTCTTCTGCAATACCACATTGATCACATCGAGTTTGCCCGTTGAACACGCTTTGTGAAACTCGAGCGTCAATTTCACGACGCGCAGATCGGTGTGCAGAGCATGATCAAGCTGCAGTGCAGTGTCAAAAGAAGAGGAAAGGCACAAACGTGACAACCTTTGTTAAAGTGGTACTTCGAGCTCCAGACATACGCGCTTCTCCGTGCTGATGAAGCCTACGCTGGGCACAGCCACTTCATTGCTTGCTAATCGTTTACACTGCTGTCGGTAGACTACCGTTTGTTGTTGCGACTGGTCGTTCGCTTGAATCGCTTTCGAAGGGCCTTGGAGGGGCCGGAGATTGGGAATCTCGAAATCTACCCGGTTCTCTAATAATTGCACTGAACTTGTCGTGGGATCAGATTTGGCTGAGCTCCACTCCGAGATCGACCAAATCTACTCCCGGACGGATCATCCCAATTGCACAAAAACCTTCCCACTTCCAAAACGACCGTTTCAAAACACCGAACAAGCAAAAAATGCTCTCCCAAATGGACCTCATCGTACCTGCGCTGCTCGTCATTACCCCAGCTGCTGTTGCGCTGCTGACGTGGCGCGCTGTTGTTGCACTAAGGGATTGGGCTGCTAGAGACGCTCAAAAGGGCTGCGACGGTCAAAGTGCTTGCTCTGCGCCGGAGCTTGACGAACCCGAGCTTGACGAACCCGAGCTTGACGAACTCGAGGTGCTGGGCTTCCCAGCTTTCTACTGCGACGCAGAGGACCAAGATYCCCTGCCACCGACCGAGCCTCCATCACCAAGAGCTGGTGTGCCTTGCTCGCCGCAATTCATGTTGGACTTCGACCTGGATCTCAGAGAGGCTCTTGACACGATCGCTTCGACGACCTCAACCCCGCGCAATCAGCGCAAGAAGTTGGATGGCCTCTTGGAGGCGCTTGATCACGACGACAAAGACGCTACGATTGTCTGCCACGATTCCACTTCGCCATCGACAAAAAGGTTGTTCGCCGCTGATTSGCTCGTCGATTCGCTCGTGGATTCGGTCGGGCTGGCAGAGAGCTCGGCCAGGACCACAATCAAGACAAAGCGCCGCCGCCTGATGTGAAAAAGGGCAACGGAAACAAGACGAGAATGCCATGCTCCGATATAATTTCCAAAACACCGAGCCAGCAGGAATGCTTGGCGAGTGCACTCCGCAATCCTAAGATTGCTTGTACTTTTATGAACTGTACTTTGTGAAGCTGTCAGCTATGATGAAAAAAGGTTATGCTGATACGTCTCGTATTTTTTTCAGACAGGTTTGAGCATTTTTTTAGGGGCAGCGACCGCGATTCCAAGCTTGCATTTGTCACTGCTCAAGCATCGAATACCCCCCATTTCGAAAACTGACAACCCTCCCAGAAGAAAAATGCAGGAGTACATTCAAACCCAAGTGTTCAACTGCCCTTTGGCTCAAACTTCAACCATGCAGTTCCGACCCGCCCAAACCCCTTATTCTGCAAGCATCGCCCCTCCCAGTCGCAAACTGACCACCGTGGCAATCAGCCCTCCTAGAACAAAGCTGTAAGAATGCACACAGACCTACGAGTTCAATTACTTCTCTTGGGCTCGAACCACCGTGCAAGGACCCGAAGCCCTGCGACCTGATTCTGTAGGTTGGGATCGGCACGAACCGCCGTCAATACGGGACACTCTATCATTGGGATTCATTTCGGTGTAATGAAGAGATGTGCAGAGGAGCTGAGAGCGGAAAATGTCAGCTGTGGGACTGCAAAAAGAACAAACGATACCTTGTTCACGATGATTTGCTGTGTGTGTTGCTCGCTGTGGGGGTTGTCGTGTGGGCTGCGTCAAACAACTGATCAGAACTGCACGGTTGAAGCCCAAGTCAAAAGGAAGTGCGGCCAATGCAAGCAATGCAAGCAATGCAACCAATGCAACCTTGGAACCGGTCGCCGCATGCTGGAGTGCCACCTTCATCACGGTTTGTCGCGCTTGTGCGTGATTCAGTAGGCTTGCTGAGTGTTCATGCTTTGCGTTCAGGGCCTATTGCTAGCGCTGTACTTTGTGGCTGGTAAAACAGCTCAGTGCATGCACTTCTGCTCAAGCAACGCTGATTGCTGAGGTCCACATGTCACCCGCCCGGTGCCTTCAGACACAAAAACTGCTCGTCTTGAAGGTTCGGTTGCTATCCAGCAGCCAACCGACCAGATTTTAGCGATTCAACACCTTATTCCATCAACATGACACCGTACGACGGGCGACATTCCAGCAGCGCATGGGTCTTGGTCTTCCTAAACAGCCCGATCGGCATACCAATCAGCTCGGGCGGCGACGCACTGCACCTTATACAGCTGGTCATATCAAACAACAGCTCACACGAACCAGGCATTGGCAGCCAGAAACAGACGAAACAGATGCCCAGAATGCCTCCTCTTTTCAGCAGGCCATCGCGTCATGTAGCTAGCTAGCTAGCTAGTGTAAGTCCATAAGCTGAGGTTAACTGTTAGGCTGTGTTAGCGTATGTCGATACGCTGGGGTCTATCCGTGGGCCGGTTCTGCAAGCGCGCGTCGACAAGGAGAAGCCATGTACGGAAATCCGAATGTCAGCGGTGCAGGGAACTACCTGCCCCCGAACATTTTGGCTCTGTTCACACCCAGGCCACCATTGGAGTACAAACGGAAGCTTGAAAAGAGGAAGCAGCCTCCTTATCAAGGAGTTGCTAGTTTCGCTGACGTTTTCGAGACAAAAGAGGAGTACAACGAGAGGTTTGGGAATTGGGTGCCGCCTGAGGAAAAGAAGGTGAAGCGGGCCCGTATTGCGAAGGAGAGGAAGGAGAAGGGAGAAGCCCTTATTGCTGAAGCTCTGCCAAATTGTGTGTTTGGTGCTGTTCGTTTGTTCCGTTTGCCTGACAGCCGCCAGGGCGACCGAATGAGGACCCCAACATGACCGGGGAGGCGTACAAAACCCTCTTTGTTGCGCGTTTGGTATGTTCGTTTCTGGCCTGCGCCTCCTCATTATTTCTCTGCAGAGTTACTTGACGGATGAAACGAAGGTCAAGCGTGAAATGGAGGCGTACGGCCCAGTGAAAAAGGTGAAACTCACTCCTCTTCTTTGCGTCATTCTGACTCTTGGTTATTCAGGTCAACTTTGTCTATGACAAAGACGACAAGCCCCGTGGCTACTGTTTTGTGGAGTTCGAGCATGAGCGTGACATGCGAAGTCAGTTGCCGAATGGCTTTGGGCCGTTTTTGACTCAGTTCGCAGCCGCCTACAAGCATGCTGACGGCAAGAAGATTGATGGGCGTCGTATTTTGGTTGACGTCGAGCGTGGTCGGACTGTGAAGAACTGGCTCCCTCGTCGCCTTGGAGGTGGTCTTGGTTCGACTCGCACGGGTGCCGCTGCTCAGCCCGGCGCTCGGCCTGCTGGCAGGTATGGCTTCTTGTTGTCCGTATTGGCGACGTCAATGTTTCTTGTTCTCTGAATGCAGCTCATTCGTCTTACCAGCGCGCCCCTGGACAAACCTGGCTTTCGTGGCGGTGGTTCCCGCATGGGTGATCGGGGCGGTGGTGGCTACGGTGGTGATCGTGGTGGCCGTGGTGGTGACAGGGGAGGGCCTCGTGGCGACCGCGGGTATGGTGACCGAGGAGGCGATCGCGGGGGTTACGGCGGGGGCGGGTACGATCGTGGTGAGTTCTCCCATTTGTGTTGCATGAGGTGCTTTCTTGTCCTACTTGCTTCATCTAATATGCTTTTTTTCTTTCATGGCCACGACCTGACGCCTCAAAAGCGCGGTGATCCGGGCAGTATCACTCGCAGGAGACTTTGGATGTGCGGCAGTGATCGCAGGTGCCTTGCCTCGAGCTCTCTTAAAATCGGGACTTTTATGTGCTTGTATGTTTCGCCCGGGAATGCCCGAGTGGCGAGACTTGATGAATTCGCGCTGGGTGTCGTTGGCTTGGGAATATTTGGTGAGTGGAAGACTGGGTCTTGCAAAGGATCTCAGTGGTAAGATGGGAGCGGTCGCAACGGGTTTTTGTTTGCGCTGGCTGGAATGGTCGATCAGAGCTGGTGGGTACCGCAGGACTTTGTTGTGCCGTCTCGTTTGCGTTTGCGCGCGACAGGGATCCAAATAAGGCATTGTAAAACCCCCCGGCCAAGTCGGTTGTCGTGCAGGTTTGTTCCAGGTTTGAACCCCCCCGCTCCATTATTTGGCGCGTGGGCGCCGTTTTTTGGTTCCAACTGTTTGTGTCAAAAACCAATTCGTGGCGAAATTGCTATGTTGTGCATGCCCTTGTTTCCTTTTGATGAGGCAAAGTGTCGGGTAAGCAACACCGATGCCTCGGTGAGTCCTACGTCGCGGAACAACGAACTTCAGCCACGCACAGTTCCGTATGCTGGTCGTTTATCATGCTGAGAGGGTGGTAAGCTGATATTGTGGTTCGGGCCAAGTACAATTTTCGATGCAGTTACTCATGTCGTCCTTCCAAAGTCTCGAATCGCAGTTTTTGAGTTCGCGAATGGCAGAATCCAGTGCACTCATGGACACCATATGAAAATGATCCTTGCTCGAGAACCAATGTCCAGTCATCTCACTCAATGACGCTCTGTCGAAAATTGGATGCATTCGGTGGAACACACAGCTTCGGGGTGTTGCAACGGAGTCAATTCGATGTACCTCACCGACCTGTTATTGGAATCAAAAAGCTCTTGCGTTGCTGAGAAAGGTACATTGTCGTGAAACTGCCTCTCGCTCAACAACATGCCACCATGACGCAAAGCTTGCTCAGCTCGCTTCCCATTTTTCGTTATCGTTGATGGCACCGGTAACGTCAGCGATCCGTTTCGATTGATTCGATTGGCAATTTGGGACTCGGATGGCTGTGGCTCGCTCCTCCTCTGCTCCAGCACAAGCACAGCATGTGAAGCTCTGTGATGAATGTGGGTGGGTTGCCACTGCTGCATTCGAGTTTTGGACCTCTCGGTCTCCAGTGGAACGATGCCGTGCTGTGACCAACGTCTGGAATGCAACTGGGAATCCGAAAGAGCAGCTGTTTGAGCTGGTCTATCTCCCCGACCGGTTAGGTTGGGAGGAGGAACTAGAACAATTGGATACCGAGTGGGAGTGCTGTTCTTTTCATTGCGCTCGCAGTGTAGCACATGCACTGAATCAACGCTGTTCCATCGCTGCAAATATTCTTCAGAAACAATTTGAAGACAGCGCCCGACATGCCAAGCAATCCGCGATGCGAGAAGCAGCACGCGCGTGTGAAGAGGTCCAAGACATGAAGAAAGCTGTGGTCCAAATTCAATTGGGTCACCAGCTCAGTCGGTGGCGAGCGAACAAAAAACGAGTACGCCAACCGGGGCCGCAGACAGGGCCCAAACCGGCTGAAACATTCACCACCACCAGGCGTGCCATACCAACCGAACTCAGCTCGTCAAGTGAGGAGTCTGGAGGGTCAGCTGAATGGAGTGAAGAAGAGGAATGGGTGAGCGCCGAGGAAGGCGGTGAAAGCGAGTCGCCGGACCGCCCCGAGATCCAGGTCCCGGTGCAGGAGATCGATGTCAGCACCAATATTGTCATCGAGAGACCGCTCGCGGTGCCGCATTCTTCCACAGCCTCCATCAGCAAAAGTTTGCTTCGTGTGATTGTGCCGCCTGTGCCGCCTGAAGGCCGGCCTTGTCCGGCTGCTCACCACTGTGTACTCTCCCGCAAATCACAAGACGGTTTCGAAGCTTTGGTGATGATTATGCAGGTACTGGAGCCCCAGGATCATCCAGGAACCGAGTCTTGGAGGGTGATGGTCACCAAAGATCAGACTGATGTTATCTGGTGCAAGGGCTCAGAAGCTATTGCCCAGTTTGAGAAGGATTTTCTGGCTCACACAGGCCATGACTGGGCCGCTATTGTTTCTGCTCCTGACAGTGCTCGTGCCATCCCTTCACTTTGGCAGGTATTCGTTTCTCTTTCTTCTTTCTCACTGTCTGTCTCTCTGTCTTTGTCTGGTTCTGTGTGCTTGGCTATATGGTCCGGTCTGAAAATCAGGCGTCTTGATAGCACTGTGCGGACCAACACTTCGGAGGAGCTCTGAGAACCATCGGAACTTATCTCACGCTACATCCGCAGGTAAAAGCCATTGGGCAGCCTCAGCCAGCCGCCATGAAGGACAGTGCAGGCGACAGCCTTCAGGTTGAGGGTGATCACTGCTCTGGTTGAGTGGTGGCATCAGCCACGACATCAACCTGTCGACTTTGGAGCAAGGGACTTCAACAAACAAAAACAGAGAGACGACATCTGGATAACAAAGAGAGTAGAATTTACTGGTTGGGGATCCAAGAGTCGACATGCATGCCCTTGTTGCCGATCTGAGCCGAACGTAAATAAAGGATCGTGTTGGCGAAATGAAAACAAGGAGAGTTCCATTGTTGATGCTCGAGCAATAAATCAAATAGAAAGGGGTCAATAATTACCTGGACGTTGGAAGGGTTACCGGCACCATTATTGGCCATGGTGTCCCACCTGCCGTTGTGTGAGATTTTGCCCGTTGACAAAAGGGGACGTACGTGGGCATCAGGCTCGACTTCTGGGTCTTGTTCGGCTGAAAGCATGTCAGCATTATCAAGCAGACAACGCTTTGAAAAAATGGTGCCACTCACGTGGATCGGCTGCACCAGGGCGTTGCCATTTGCCATCGGCTTGACCAAGTAGAAGAGAGCCATGGGTATTCCTGTGGGGCTTGGTTTGGCCCCTCGCGAAGTCTTGACGAGCAGTCACAGGCTTGACCTTTCGTATGAGCTTGCTAATCCTAGTCTAGTCAATCAGATCTTATTAACTATCTTATCACACACTATTCGCTTGGGAGTGCCCGGAGGGGCCTCTCGAGTCTCGAGTCTCGGCCAAAATGTCTCGATCTCTCCTTTACCTGCCTGCTTGCCTGCCGCCTCCTCTTCCCTCCCTCCCTCCCCCTCTCCTCCCTCGCTCTCCCCGCTTTCCCAGTCCCTCCCTCCCTCAGAGTCTCCTTTCTCCCTCTCCCTCCTTCTCCCCTCCTTGGAATGCGGTTACATGGGGAGGTTGGCTCGAGTCAGGGCGCGTGTTCAAGCCCTGCCCAGGGTAACCCCCACAGTTTTGGGGCACAAGGGACGGGCCCGGTTCACAACAAGAGTGTGTATTCCAAACGCTTTCTGAAGCATCGTTGCTTACTCGCGCAGGGACTTCTTGCCGGAAATGATGGCGCCCTTGAGGCTCTTCTTGGCTTTCTGGTACTTGGACCACAGAGCCCTGACCTCGGGCGTCTTGGCACCTCCCGCGGCCTTGACAGCGGCAGCCAGGTTGTAGCTGCGGGGGTCAATGTCATCGCACTGTCGGTGTGTGGTTCTGCCTGGGGCAGGAGAGAAACGGTGGAACAGGAGAAGAGAGCGCAAGCCGAGGAGCGAGGAGGGGAGAGCAAGAAGAGCGAGGGAGAGAGGGGGGGGGGATCCAGAGGAGGGGGAGAGAAACACCGAAGGGACAAGTGTGTTTGTGTGTGCGTGGAGGGGGGGGAGTCCCAAGGGCGCGTGCGAGAGAGAGAGAGAGAGAGAGAGAGAGAGAGAGCGAGAGCGAGAGAGTGTGTGTGAGAGAGGATTCAAGCCATTAGAGAGAGATGTGAGTGCAGACTGCAACAAATCGATGAGAGATGACCAAAAACCGGAGTGAAAGATCGCGTTGGTCGTCACCGCACAGCGCCTCCGATGAACGTAAAATTAAAATATTTGACACAGAAAAAGGAAGATATGCACCCGGACCATTTTCGAAAGTTCGAAGTCGTGCAAGTCCACTACTGACCCGAGGGAAGGAGCAGTGTCATAGGCCGTATCCTGTAAGGGGGGCGGGGAGGAAAAAAGATGGTGCGCCAGCTGAAGATAATAACCACACGCTCCAACCACAAGTGCACAGAAACGCACCGGCAGTCAGTGTAGACCTGGTACATACGGGCCAGCACGGACTTGGCGCTGGCTCGGATGCTACCGGAGGGGTCCACACCTCGGGGAACCTTGAACACCATCGTGACCTTGGTCATGTTGGCGTGCACATTCTTCTTGGCCTTCTTGTGCTCAGCTGTGTGGGGGTCACATGATGAAGGGGCGGGTGACGGTCCCGAGGCCCATCAATCGCGCTACATACCAGGGACGGCAAAGATCATGTTTTCCATCTTGCGCAGGGTTGCGATCTTCTTAGTGTACTGATCGAAGGTGTGGCCCTGAAAAAACAGTGAGCACGAGGATATGTTTGAACAAGGCACAGACCTTGTGCTTGAGCTCGCGGTACTGCTTCTCGAACGACGCCTTAGAAGCGAGCTGGGACTTCAACTTCGCCTGGAGAGCCTTCAGCTGGACAATCAGGTTCGCGGTGTGAGGGTCCATCTTAGAACGGCGGATCGCCCTCAAGATCAGACGGTGGTCGCGGCGAATCTCACGCTCCATCTTGCGAGCAAGGCTGGAGCATCAACAATTAGCACGAGGGTACAACCAAGTCGGAGGTGCGACTCGAGTTGCGCAGGCAACAATCTAATGAAACAAGCGTACCGCTTCAGGTGGGCCTTGGAGTAGAGCTTGGGGGCGTGAGCCTGCAAGTCCCGGAGGATATGCAAGGAATCATCCTCATCCGCAAGCTTACGGAGGCTTTCATGAACATCCAACAGCTCCAGGGCGATCTTGAACTTCTTCTTGGTAGAAATGCCACCGTTCTCGTTGAGACCAGCAATCTGCTTCTGCAGCCTCTTCACAAACCTGAGGCTGCGGTTCTTGCCCGCGAGTTGCTTCTTCAAGAACTTGACTCGGGCCGCGGTCTCCTTGGCAGCTCGCTTGGACAGCTTGCTGATGCGGTGCTTCAAAGCATGAACACCGCGCCTGGTTGCGGCGATGATCCGGCGAACGGCACGCAGCTTCGCGCGGATGGCCCTCCTCATCTTAGCCAACTCAGAACGGTGTTTGAGGAGAAGGTCCTTGATGCGGACAACCTCATCTCCAAACATGCGGAGAGTGACCTTGTCAATACCAAAACGAGACCGGAGAGCACGCTGGTAGCGTGCATCGATGTCCTCTGCGGCAGCAAAGACATCAGACGCGTCAGATGAATCGTCCTCAAACTGAGGATCCTCAACCTCAGCAATAGCCTCCTCCCCTTTGATCTCATCAACGGACTCGGTATCGGCTTCCAGGGAGTCGACCTCAGGCTCAGAGACTGACTCGGAAACTTCCTCAGGGGCAGCCGTCTCGACCTCAACGTCCTCAACGACGTTTGGAAGAACGAAGGTGCTAGAGGTAGCAATCTCCTGGGCCTCGTCGGCTGTCGCGACGGTGACAAAGGCCACAAGGAGCGCCAACAGCAACGCTTTGTGCGACACCATCAGCTCTCTTTTCTTTTTGCTCTCGACTGCAAGTGACAGGGATATGACATGCACCGTGGTGCTTAGGGCACTTTCGAGGGCGGTGTGTTTGGCGTCGGTCGGCTAGCGCAAGCTCGCTAGCCAAAAAAATGGTCGACCCTGCCCCCTCTCGCTTGATGCAGGAACTTGGGAAGGTTCCAGAGGTCTCGTCCGCAAAGTTTTGGGGAAACGACATTGTTGTTAACACAAGCCAAATTGACCTTGAACGGGATCGTGTCCGCAAGCTGCAATGTACATTCGTGACGAGCCCAACCGGCTATCGCGCGGCCGGACCAAGAGTTGAACTCCGCGACACCTCTGCTCCTTTTGTGTCAGACAACGGGCTCCGCACTGCGGTCATTCGGAGCGTAGATGGCAAGGAAGGAAAGACTTCACATATTGAGATCTTCAATCAGGATCAGCTCCTCGCTTGCGTTGAAACCGACAAAGTCCACGACAAGATCGTGACCTCAGGGGAGCTAGGAGGACTCAGTTGGAGCCCTGATGCTACCAAGATCGCCTACTGTGCTATTCCGGTACGAATGGAACCTTAGCACTTGCTCCGTCACACCTGTTTTTCAGAAAAAGAAAACTGCTCCGTTCTGGGAGCCGGCCGACGCCAACGAGAAACAACCCGAGAAGGCGGACGCCAGTGCTGAGCCAGAAGTCCCAAAAGGCTCAAAGTGGGAGTTTAAGGAGGACTGGGGCGAGCAGTACACAGGAACAACAACCACCGCTCTCTTTGTCCTCGACATCGAGACTGGTAAGGTCAGGCAGGCATCGCTGCTGCGCGGCTCGCTGACATCACACAACAGATCCGAAACGTGCCTCACAACGTCCAAGGTATATCAGTTGGCTCTGTTATTTGGTCCCCAGATGGATCTGGCCTCGTCTTCGTTGGCTACTCCATGCTGCACGACTCCCGGTTGGGCCTGGTGTACTACAACTCTCGCCCATCCAAACTCTACTACATTCCGTTGACTGGAGCAACTGGTAGTGTCGAGTTTTACGTTACTCTGTGCTTGTGCGGGACTGTTCTCTCTCTCTCCCTCCCCCCTCGCTTAGAATCCGAGAGTCCGTCGCAATTTACCCCGGCTGGCAGATGCAGAAGTACTGACGCCGACTGACCACTCTGGTTGCTCTCCGTCATTTAGCCCCGATGGCAACACGCTGATCTACCTGACTACTGATGCTGTCTGGTGCGTCAATGAGCGTTGCGAGCGCCTCCATACTCTCCCCTTCCAGCAACGTCCTCATCATCAACTTAGACGAGGCAGATCCACGGATCTGTGGCTGCGATGCAGTTCCGAGTGGTTTGCAATGGACTCTCTCGCGTGCGCGGCTTGAATCCTCTCTCTCGCTCTCTCTCGCTCGTTCAAAACCAGTTACGCACCTGCAGGTGGCACAACTCCACTGTCCGGATGCGAGCTCTCGCGTGGCCCCAACGAGGGGCCCCCCGCACTCTTGTGGATATCGTCGACAAGCCTGCCGACGACAAGGTGTTCCCTGGTCTCTACGTCAAGGCTTTGATCGCCAAGTGCTGGCTCGGTTCACGCTACGTTGTCCTGACAACGCAGTGGAGAAAGTGCGTTTCGCCTTGATGTGTCGATATCGTGGTCGGTTGTTCTCCTGTTTGCGTCATGTTCCGCCGGCGGAGGGCGCTTTGACAAGTTTGACAAGCCATCTGCATTCAGCTAACAACAGCACTCAGACGTTTGTCGGCTGCGACAATCCTGACCTCGGCAGTCGGTCAGCTGTGGACGTCAGTTCGGGCACGATGACAGCGTCGCTTTGACAAGTTTGACAAGCCATCCAGCTAACGCGACCTCGGCAGTCGGTCGGTGGTCCTGGCTGTGGACGTCAGTTCGGGCGCGATGACAGCTCTCGTGCCTCAAGGCTGCCCTGAACTCGCATCACTCGCCTTGCTGGACGTCTCAGGCGACAGCGTGCTCGTCAAGTTTTCTCGCGCGGACATTCCTGGAGTGGTGACTGTGCTGACTGTGCCGTCAGAGCTGCCTCCGGGGGAGTTTGTCGCTCCCAGGT
>QUTJ01031663.1:0-14539 GCA_003573635.1 Goniomonas avonlea | reverse complement strand
TGTCAAATCAGTTCGTTGACATGCGAGTATCTGACCTCAGAATCTAGATAAAGCTCCTTGTTCTCAAACTGTCTCCGTATATACGGTCACCTTTAGGGTTCCTCACTTCCCTTCGGGTTTACCCCATAAATAGTGTGTCTCCACAGGAGAGTTTGATATTGAGAGTTTATTCAATTGCATCCTGGAAACCACAGAGCGGCCAACAATCACACCTTTCGGAGGATTGGTCCATGGTGCAACACCCACCCAGAAAAGAAAAGAAGGACAAGACTGTGGACTTAATTATATTGATCGGGAATCAAACCCAGGACCGGATCTTGATGTGGCGGGCCGCTACCAACTAGGCCACACTCCCCTGACTCCCAGAGAGAGATCTGGAAAGAGAGGGAGAGAGAGAGAATTTATTCAAGCATCCTGGAAAGTTTAACCACGGAGCGGCCAACAATCATATCTTTCGGAGGATTGGTCCACGTGCAACACCCACCCAGAAAAGAAAAGAAGGACAAGACTGCGGACTTCAGGAATCGAACCCAGGACCGGATCATGAGTGTGGCGGGCCGCTACCAACTAGGCCACACGCCCCTTTTTCCCCGGCCGTTGAGATCGTCGGGCCGCCGACTTGACTGAGAGAGAGAGAGAAAGAGAGATCAATTCAAATGCATTCAGAGAGAGAGAGAGAGATCAGGTTTATATATATCAAGCATCTAATATGGCCGCAGCAAGCCTTGAAGCACAGTGTGTTTGTCAAATTGTCAATGAGTCAGACCCACCACAGCCATCACCGAATTCGGGATCTCATGCTAGCGCAACGCATAATGGATCGTACCAGGACTTTTAATAGCTCAGCGGCTCGTTGGAATCGCGAGTCGGTGCATTGCCAAGCCGGAGCTCATTCAAACCTGAAGGAAGCCGGTTGCACGTTTTTCTAAAGGTTGTGAAGCGCTCTCTCAGGAGCACTTCCAAGGCAGCCAGATCCGAATGGAACACTGGTTCGCGATCATAGTTTCATTCCTAACTAGGGAACTTGTCAGGCGGTTTCAAGTAGGTTGAGTCTCAACGACAGAAACCCGGCGCTAGCGCCAAACATCACATGTATGTCATGATTGTCAGATCAGCTTTTTACACACGCGACTATCTATATAATTAATGTCAGACCAGATAAATCTCCTTGTTCTCAAACTAACTCCATATGAACGGTCACCGCAAGCCGCCACGGAACTGCTTAAATATCGCGAGGGGCCTGGGCCTGGATTGGGAGAGTGGCTGCAACACCACTCCGAGCTCGAGCAGGGATGTGTCTATGCTGACATTAAGTGCATAAACCGCCGCGGTAATTACGCCGAAGCTCTGACTGGGATAGCCGGCTGCATTCTTTGTTTGCGTTAATTTGTTTTTGCTTCGACATGAATTTCTCACTCTTTTCCTTTGTCTTTGCGAAATCCCGAAAAAACCTGGAGCCTGAGAACCTTAGGATTTACCTGGCCATCAAAAATTGTCCGTCTCCATAGGACTCGCGAGAGTTTGGTGCTCAATCTCTCTCACCGAGTCCACTGGCACTTGGTATTAATATCCTACATAATTCCCCAATGCCCTGTACTCAGTAACTTGGTCACAGATCATCGGATGCCTCCTCACAATCCCATGCTCTGCCAGTGGAGCCGACCACCAGGTCGAGCCTGAGGTCCGAGTCTCCGAGTCAGAGGTCCCTCCCTTCTTGCCCCCCCCTCTCCCTCTCTCTCTCCCCCCCTCTCTCTCTCTCTCCCCCCCCCCCCCCCCCCTCTCTTCCGAAAAAAATCTGGTGTAATTCTCCTCTCGATCTGCCTTTTCTCGATCTGCCTTGAACCTAGGGGTCTGTGGCCGCTTAGCGGTTCCTGAATGGGGGGCGGACTTCTCTCTCTCTCTCTCTCTCTCTCTCTCTCTCTCCTCGGATGCCTGAATAACCTTTCTTATTAACCTCTGTCTCTCTGAGTCTGAGAGTCTCGATCTCTGAGTCTCTTCCCTCAACTTGGCAACCTCCCCTGTTGTTCCCAATTTTAGCAAGCTTGGAATATATCCGATTCTGATAGACTCAGAACCTGGACAGCCACAGGGGGACCCGAGGCTCCGAGGGTCGGGATTCAATGAACAGCACAATGCCAGGGCGAATCACAACGTCAAAGGCACAACAGGTCAGGGGTGGTCACGAGTTGTGAAGGCCACCAAGAACAAGGATGCAGTTAGAGTCGGTTCGTGTTGCTTTCCTGTGCCAGCGCGCGCTGCTGCTTCGCCACGTGCAGGGCCTGTGCTTGGTGTCAAAACGCACACCCAACGACAACGCGACGTCAGACACTCCGTGGTGAGAAACATCTCACAGGCCCTGATAGGCGGCTGCACTGTCTGATATCTTCGATATCTCTCTAACTCTGATCGGCGGCTGCACTCTCTGATATCTTCGATATTGGATCTCAAGAGGTTCGCTCTGTGGGGGGTTTCCTAAAGGTCGAGTACCGTCAAAAAACGAATTTTCAAGAAGGTGTAGAGCAGATGAAATAGTGAGGCGCTCTAGTGGCTGTCAAGTGCCCAGCTGATCAGACCGCCTGATGCATTGAAGTCACTCGGAGTGTACATGAGACTCTGTACGAGCGTACAGAGTCAGAGCGTACAGAGTCACTCGGAGTGTACATGAGACTCTGTACGCTCGATTCGAGGCAGACTCTGTACACTCTACATGAGACTCTGTACGCTCGATTACCCTCCCTCGGCCCTGGAGTGAGGCCTGGTACTTCAAGATGTTGAGTTGCGCGCACGATCATGCATCTGATACTTGAAGATGTTGAGTTATGCACATGATCATGCAGGAGTGATACTTCAAGATGTTGAGTTGCGCACATGATCATGCAGGAAGTTCCGAGTCTTCTGGAATGTGTTGTAGAGCGCAGCGCGTGCCGGCAAGTCCCCTGCGGCCTTGACCCACGACGCGCAGTGTTGGCCGGACATCCTGCAGCGAGAGTGAATATAGTTGAGCAGTGACGCTCTTCGACAAACACAAACAAACATTTCCAAAAAACGCGCGTGCGTGCATGACAGTGGGGCGGACAAAGAGCAGTGTATCCGAGCTCATCACGCACACGAGCTTGTTTGTGATGCCATGGAGGCCGCGAAATGTGTGAACGGCACGTCGGCACTCGGGAATGTGCCAGTCGTCCACGATCACGAATCCTCCCACCGCGACGCTGTCATAGAGATGAAACAAAACGTCGAGAGTCGACTCAAACATATCTGCGTCCATGCGCAGCACAGAAAACGTGAGATTCTGGCGTCGAAGCAGCGGGAGTGACACGTTGAAATACCCCGGCACGAGGTGAACCTGGGATCGGCCCGTTACCATGGGGGTGGGGCTACAGGGCAAAAACGATCACACCTGATCATCAAGAAGTCCAGCCCGGTCAAAGTTTCCACGAACTGCTGATTCGGACACAGACTGATCGAACCTGTCTGTCATGAAAAAGTACTTGCTTTCGTCGATGTTAGTGGAGGGAAGTGGCAGGCCCTGAAAGGAATCGGCCACCCACACGTGGCGAGGCGAGTTGTATGCTTTCAGAACAGCGCGCGCATAGATAGAAGCACCTCCGCGCCAAACCCCTGCCTCCAAAAAATCCCCGGGAACGCCGTTGGCATCGACCTCCTCCAGGGCGTAACGAATAAAATCGAGGTCCTCAAAACCAACCATTGTCAAGCCGTTAATCGGATGAGAGGTTCCAACGGAGCTCATTGAGGTAAAATAATTCCCCTCCCAGTCCCTTGAGTTCAAGGCATATCCAGTGACTGACCGTGCCATGCTGTCTAGGTACAGGTCGACAACCCGTTCGAGGTGTTCTTCACATTGTGCTGCTTTTGGAAGAGGTGCAGGCTCGGTATGTGGAGCAGCGGTTTCTCCGAACACTAACACAACCGCGGAAGTCAGAATTTGATGATTGAATAGCACCGCGGTGATAGCCAAGGCCTTGAATTTGGACGCTGCGTCTTCGCCTTCTTCAAGACGGTGAAATGTGCAGACAATTGAATCGTCACACGCAGTAATGAATTCCCCGTCACTGCCATATATCGCAAGAGAAAATCCTGTCGGGTCAAAACTACGAGGGAGGGCAACGCCAAGCCCCAATTGAGAAACCATGGGGTACGCGTCGAGAACAAAGTGTCCGGCATCCCACGGCAGAGAAAACACATATTTCGGAAATTCATGACGGCTCGAGCCATAACCCTGCCCTGGAAGAGCAAAAACAAAATTTTTCGAAGGTTGGCTTGGATCACTGTGCGCTGAATCTCCTTCCAGCACGAGGAGCAGCAAGGCCAAGTGCCACGCCAGCGGCGCCATGGTCTGCCAGGTCTGCCGTCAGACTGACGTTCGTTACGCGGCTCGTACGTTGATAGACTGAACCTCCGAGACTCCGCACCCTGACGAAAACGTTAACGGATAGTAGACTGTCTTTGGT
The DNA here is from genome assembly GCA_003573635.1 of Goniomonas avonlea. NCBI lineage: Eukaryota > Cryptophyceae > Goniomonadida > Goniomonadaceae > Goniomonas > Goniomonas avonlea. The sequence continues at coordinate 10,067 of QUTJ01031663.1, read as the reverse complement.
CTTTGTCGTCCGAATTGCAACGGTTCGGTTGACTGACAGTGATTGTGACTCAAAAAAGGGAAGGAGTCGTTGGGACGGTCCTGTTTCGGGAATTGTGCGGTTTTGTTCGTCCCTGCGTGCTCCAGTGCAAGGTGAGAGTGGAGTGTAGATGGGGTCAAAGGGGTCAAAGGGCCAGGTCCCAGCCCCACAGGCCCAGGACCAGCCTGTTGCAACGAAGGCACAATCACCGCTGCCGGTGAAGGCAGCTCCAACTCCCAGCCCTGACAAACAAGCCCCACCCCCTGCGACTAAGAGTCCGCCTCCTCTGGCCTCGTCCCCAGCTGGCGAGTCCTCAAGTGCTCTGGACTCACCAGCCCTCTCCCATGTAGACGAATTGACTTCGTCCCTGTATCCGAGTAGTCCAACCCGCGGCGTCGGGCGGTCCCCAAGTCCCACAAAGCTTCCACATAATGGAAGCTCAGGTGCGCTCATCCACTCCGCCATCCACAATATTCACATTCTGCCAGGCGAACTACATGCTGCTAACGGGCGAAATTCGCCTGTGACCCAGCCCGGCCCAGCAATAGTGCCATCCAAAGAATTTGGCAACACCGGATACACTTCAGACACAAACCGCTCGCAATTAGTAAGTCTAAACAGCCAATTCCATTGGACCAGCCTTAACGTCAGGCGCAGAACAAAGTGTCTTCTGCCAAGGGCTTCGATGTTGAGAAGTTTCGAAGGGCCAACGCAAAGCCGAATCCTGCACAAGCAGGCAGTACTGACCCCGTTCGCCCCCCTCACGTGTACTCTGATGTACCACTTAGAAAATCTCTTGACAACCTTGATTCTCTACTTGATAATCAGGATGAGGACCTGATGGCTGAAATTTTGGGGGAAAGTTGAATATGCAGGGACTGAAAACCTTAAACATGTATTATTTATGGTTAGACAACAGATACGGGCGTCTTATTTGCGTGTTGCTGAAGAGCTCGTCTGTAAAAAAGCTACTTTATTCGCTGCCGTCGTGTCAACACCGTAACGATTGATTTTCATGGGCAGTCGTTCTGGACGAAGTGAAGGGACTTGAATTGAAAACCCGATTTGATTACCTTGTACTTGCCCAGGAATATCAGAGACACCGCGGTTCGAACATCCCAGAAATCTCAGAGACACCATGCGGTTCGAACATCCAAGTACTCCCAGCGTGGCAGCGTGGACATCAGTTTTAATAGGTTTATGATAACTGGTGAGTTATCAACTGGCGTCGGTCTTGCGACACTACTCTCCCAAACTAATCTGGTTGATCGGAAATAGTCGCTCCTGTTGTGATGTTTACACCGTGTCATCATGGTATGACCAGTGCGTCCGCTTTGGAGAAGGCCCAGCTACGAACTTGGGTCAGCACCAAAGCAACCAGGTCATCCACAAGAACAAAACGCAATAACAAGAAGACACAAGAACAAGACACCGCATCTGCTAGACGAAGCAAGCAACAGGAGGCAAAGACTAACCAGATCGCACGTAGGCATCGTTGTCCTTCGGTTTTTCCTGTGCAGATCCATTACAGCGGGAAGAAAATATGATACGATTTACCTTCTTTGTGCAGCTGGAAAGCATACTGAGTATGCTCATACAGATGGAATCAATACGGAGAGCAGGAGACCAGGCTTCGGGAAAGTGAGGAGTTTGGTATGCTGCTGGGGCACGTACCGTCGTACAGGATTGACAAACAAATGTGTCCATTAGTGTAAATATGAGGGTGAATTGGAGCCGGTGGCAAGAACACGACCTGCGTTGGGTGAGTGGAGGACAAGGAAGCACGCAGACAACCTCTGGGGATTCAAGGGGCTGCGAGAGGGCGTCAGATGAACAGCCGAACTGAAAACCAGGAACACACATATTGATCGTTGAATTGGAACTGCAATCTGCATTTAATGTCAGTCAAGACCCAAAAGAGAAGAAACGCACGTGAACACTTCCCCAGCATACATCGTGTCTGGGGCGCCCTTGACCGTGACGAACCATTTCCCAAGAATGTTATCAGACTGCAGCTGAACATTGAACTCTCCAGCACGAATGAGGTCGCGGTACTCCTTCTGGAGGCGCTTGGCTGCTCGGGACTCAGCTGCCGCCATGAGGTTGGGCTTTCCTTTTGGTTCAAGGAGGTGTGAGGTTACCGAACACCACTCAGTATCTGGATTTTCCGTTGAGGCCTGTGTTTACACATAAAACTTACATACACATTTGAATGGCCCAGGTCAAACTGTCACAGCAGCAGCGACACACCAGCGGGGCGATGGGAGACCTCTCCGAGGAGCTCAACTCCCTGAAGCAGCTCCAAAAGGCGTCCGAGGTCGAGCTGCAGGCTACCAAAGATGACCTTGATCTTGTTACGAAGGAGCGTGACCATTTACGGACCAAGTGCTCCGAGCTGGAGAAACGGGTCGAGGATCTTACAGAGGAACTTGAGGTGACTCAAGACGACTACCGCGAGCTCCGCCAGCAGCTCGAAGCAGAGGAACAACAGACTGATCAGTTGGAGAAAGACTTTTTGCGCATGGAGGCTGAAACGGAAACGGCGACCCGAGCCCAGAATCGGATGGCGTTGCTCCTTGAAGAGGAACGTAAGGAAGTTGCACGTCTCACCAAGGAGTTGAGGCGATTGGAAAGGGATGCGATGACGTCAACAATCGCATCTACAGAAGGTGGTGAAGGTGCCGAGAGTGATGCACTGGAACGCCTTCGCTCTCAGCTGGAGGCGGAGCTGGACGTCAAGGAGGACCAGTTGCTAGGCTCGAACCATAAAATTGCACAGTTGGAGGGCGAGATCCTCGATCTTAAAGATCAGCTGGTCAGCGCTAGACGTGCAGTTGCTGATGCTTCAGATGGCCTGCCGACGCTTTCTGAGGAGGCGAAAGAGGTGCAGGACGCCCTTCGTGCGCAGATTGCAAATCTCGCGAACACCATCTCAGAACTTCGCGAAGACAAGCGAAAATTGGAAGAGGAACTGAGCGATTCCAACGACCTGGCAGACGATCTTCATGCTCGTCTGCTCAAGGCTGCTGGAATGGTCAAGGTGGCTAAGGCAGACGCTGCCGAGGCCCGCGCGTCGTCGCCACTTCCGAACTCTGCAGTCAGCCCCACGTTTTCTCCCGATGCAGCAAAACATGAAGAGGCGGCCAACAAGGCGAAGGCCGAACTTGCCAGTGCGAAACAGGAAATCGAGGGGTTGAAGCGAGAACTCGAAGGTGTACAGCGACAATTGCGGGATGCAGAGCAACGTGCTCTGACTTCATCTGTCGCGGCGGCTGCTGCCGGGAAAGTCAAGCCGGTTTCCGCAGCTCCAGTCACTGGCGGTGCTGATTCTGCCGAGATTGAAAGGCTTACCAAGGTGGATGTCTTGGTGTTGCTCCGTCCCGGTTTTAACTTGCCGCAGGAACTCGCCGCAACCCGATCTCAGTTGCGTGATGTGCAAACCAAGGCTGCCGAAATTGGTCGGTCTGCGGCAAACAACTCGGGGTCAAGTGCAGAAGCAGATCGCTTGCGCAAGTGCGTGTCTCTGTCGTCTGCCCTACAATTTCACCAACACTGTCGCAGAGAGCTGGACCTTGTGCGCCGGTCTCTGGCTGAAGAGCAAGGGAAGGGCGCAAAATCGCCCAACCGGGTATGTTCTCATAGTCCTTTGTTAAGCGGTTTCCTGACTTCACACCAAAATTAACCTGGGATCGTACAGGAGCTGGCGCTTGCCAAGGAGTTGAGTGCCAAGTCTGCTGAATTGGAGCGGGCGGTTGTGGACCAAGAGACACTGCGTCGACAGCTGGCGGATGCCAGGAGTCTTGCCGGCGACGAAGGACGCCTGACACAGGTAGGCTCCAGTACGAAGGACGTCTGACATAGGTAGGCTCCAGTACGAAGGACGTCTGACTTGGGTAGGCTCCAGTACGAAGGATCTGACACAGGTAGGCTCCAGTACACGATACGCCTGTCATGGATACTGAGAGGCGGTTCTGGCGTGTTGTACGTTGTGATTGCCCGCGTGATTGCCATGCGTCTCTCCTAGCCCAGACCATCGGCCTGACAAGTTGTCCAGGAACTGGCGGCTCGGCGAGCTGAGGTTGCAAGTCTGACTCGTGAGCTCGACAACACGCGCAAAGAGCTGGTGAACGCGGAGCAGTCAAACGCCGAGTTGCGCAAGGCCGCTGCCAACACTCCCAACGACATGCAGGTGAGAAATCCCCAGACATTGGAACTAAATCCCCAGACATTTGAACTAAAATCCCCAACATTTGAACCACCTCCGGACATCTGAAGAACTCAATCCCACTTTTGAGCAACCGGGAGATCTGCGTGCCTTTGTGCCCTTGAACGTAGTGGCACCATCGTGGGCGCGTGGCAAGGCGACGGAAGTGACGCAAGCAGCAGGTGGTCGCTACGAGCGCTGCCAACGCCGTCAAGACGCCTGGCGGGGAGGTGGCTGCGATGCGAAAGGAAATCGAGATCCTAGAGGAGGCTCACCGCCGCGCGATGCTGCAGAAACAGTCCGAGGTGGTTGCCTTGCGCAAGCAAGTCGACTCCATGATGCAGGTGCCGGCAGGCGTGCCGTCGGTTGTGGCCGGGGCTGCCGATGTCATCGCTGCCAAGGAGCAGGAGCTGACGTGCGTCCGTGCTCACACCGTCGCCTTCTCGCATTTACTGCTGCTCACTCATACCTGCTGCTCCCTACACCATTTTTTTGTGTTTAGCGTGCCGGTGCACAGCGCACACCGCTACTCCCGTCTCTTGCTGGGGTCGGAGTCGGTTCACATTGAGGTTCAACAATACTCACTCAGAGGAGTTGCAACATTGGCGACTAACGCTGATGGCACCAGGTCGCTCCGGTCTGAGATAGAGAGGCTCAAGCAGATGCACGTCGAGCACCGGTCCCTGGCGACGGAGTCGCAGTCCGGGACTGCGACGCACGACCCGCGGCGGCCGAGCATGGTCGTCGAGGACGCTGAGGACGAGGAGGTCGCCGCACTCCGTGTCGCACTCGAAGGGCAGGTCGCGCGACTCTCCGAAGCGCTCTCCAGCACCCGCGACCGCAAAGCTGCGCTAGAGCGCGAGCTCGAGGAGAGTCAGGTGCGTGTGCCAGCATGATGAAACACGCGCGACAAGCTGCGAGAGCTGAGGCGTGCGCGCGCAGGAAACACGATAACCGTGTTGTGTGAAACATATCCGCACAATTGTGAAACGTCACACATCCACAGCTATCTGTTGCACCAGTGTTTGTCTGTGTGTGGCGCATCTTCATGACTCACGGGCGCGCGTGTCCCAGAGACGCTGACACCAGGCGGCAGGAGGGCCCCTCACCTGTCACCAAGGCGTCTGACGTCCTCAAGGTTGCTCGTCTCGACGCTGAGAAGGCTCGTGTCGAGCTTGCTGTCTGCTCCACTGCATTGCAGGTTGGTTTCTGCATGTCGATGACACTCAGACGACACTCTTCCTGTGCTGCATTCACGCAGGTTCTGTTCTACGACTGCCATCTGCTGCCCCATGGAACTTCTCGCTGCCGTTGAATGCAGCGTCTGTTTCTACTCGCCGCTGCTGCCCCTAAGTGTTGTCCGTTGCTGCCTAAATGCAGCTTCTGTTCTCCACTCCGCTCAGCTGCTCTCACTGTTCGATGACACACCTCGCCCCTCTGCTGCCCTAGTGCTGCTTCTGATGACACAACTTCTGCCCTGTTGTGCCCAAGGAGACTCTGCTCAAGTGCCTGAGCACTCAATCTTAACCACGTCATTTGCGAGAATCATTCTCGAGCGAATCATTCGAGCACTGGGACCGTTTACGTTGGCGCGCGCTTGAGGGCTGTCGCCTTTCATTGACCGATCCCGCAGCGCGCGCGGGCGGAGCTCAAGGCAAACACGGAGGCGTTTGAGTCGGAGCGAGCGGGACTGCAGTCGCAGCTGGCCGCGTGCCAGGCGGAGCTGGAGCAGCTCCGCGGGGCGGCGGACAAGCTCGCAGACGAGGACAAGCACCGCGTGGCCGACGGGCGCCAGACCTACCAGGAGCAGCGCGAGACCATCTCCCGTCTGCATCTCGAGGTCGAGGAGTGGAAGAACAAATACCTGTGCGTTTGTGGCTGTCGTGGGAGAAGGGAGTGTGACGTGCGCGCGCAGGGAGCTGGAGGCTGATGTGGAGGAAATTCCGTCCGACGACGAGGAGGACAACGCGGAGAAGGAGCGGCTCCGGGCGGAGCTACGGAAACTCACCGAGGCGTTTGAAGCAGGCCGTATCAACCATGCCCAGCTCGAGGCCCAACTCCGTGCCAAGAACGAGGAGCTCGCAGCGCGCAGAGAGCGCCGTCCCAGCAAGGTGCCCGTGCCACTGTGTCTTTGGGTTATGTGGGTGGGCGTGACTCGAAGGAAGCATTCCCCAAGGTGCCCGTGTCCGGTATTGTAGTGCCCATGCCAGACGGCTTGCAGTCAGGGGTGGGTGAGGGGTGGCTCGGTGTGGCATTTTTAAATTGAGGTGCAGTGTGCGAGGGAGCGTGTGTGGCCCGTGTCTCACTGGCAAACTCTCCCAGGTGATGGATGTGGAGGCGGAGCTCATCAACACGCGCGAGCAGCTCGAAGCGGAGGAGGCTGAGACTGACAGACTTGAGGCGCTGCTTGCCGAAGTTACCAAGGAACGCAACGACCTCCAGGCTCAGGTTGCCAAGGCTAGCAGCGATCTGACGGACAAGGCTTGGTCTGACAAGGTGGAGGCGATGCGCAGCAAGTTCGACAAGGAGGTGGCCGAGGCCAACGACGAGATTGCTCGTCTTGAGGCGGAGTTGGACGAGCAGCGCAAGGCTGCGATCGAGAAAGAGGAGCTCGGTCGCAAACTCGCCGAGCATCTTGCGGCAAACGCTGGCAGCGCGTCTGGCGATGACAGCAAGAGTCTTGGCACGGACGAGCCGGACTACGACCAGTTGCAGGCGATGTTGGAGGCGGAGGAGGCCGAGACTGACCGGCTCGGTTCGGAGCTTAAGACCCTCACGTCCGAGCTGGAGGCGCTTCGCCACGCCAAGAACCAGGCCGATATCGAGCATCGCGACACTGAGAGCGAGCTAGTGCGGCTGCGGGAGGTAATGAAGCAGTGGGAGGAGGACCGCCTGACCACCGCCGACGAGCTGGACAACCTCAAGCGCCAGGCGACCGCTGGTCAGGTTGACAGTCTTGTAGATCGAGTCCTCGCTGCCGGCAAGGCTGGGCAGCTGGAAGGATTGTCCTCGGATACTTTCCGACTGATCCAACTGCTCCGTGAGGACAAGGACCGCTGCGAGTCGGCGCTGGATTCCTGCCGGATCGAGCTCCGCAAGTGCGAGCACCGGGTGATGGAGCTGGAGGAGGAGGCGGCGCGTGCTGACACCAAGTACGAGGACGCGAATGTGCGCCACACCACGGCGTCGGTGCAGCGGGAGTCAGACGATGCAGGCCGCCTCGCTGCTGTCCTCAAGGAGATCCGTCGCGCCCGCGCCTCACGCAACCGCAGCATCGACGACGACGGCCTGACCGAGGAGGAGCGCGAGTTCTACGAGCTGGTGGAGGAGCTGCAGCGGGATAAGCTCAAGACGCAGCAGAGCCTTGGACTGGCTCAAGCGGATGTGGCTGTGCTGGGCGAGCGCCTTGCAAAGCTTCGCAGCGGTGAGGAGGTTGAGGGTGAAGCCCTCGACGCCCAGAGCGTGCTCGCTGCTGGTGTCGGCGTGGACGACGAGGAACTCATCGCCAAGTTGGGCGCTTTCCTCGGTCAGGGTCTGACGGACTCGGCCAGCTCTGAACTCGAGCGCGAAGTACGCATGCTGCTGGCCGAGAACGTGCGTCTCCGCAGCGCCAAGGCTGGCGATGTGCCGGAGTCCGTGGCTCAGCTCCAGCGCGAGGTTGCGGACCTTCGCCGACACGCCGTCGCCTCCGCAGGGTCCAGCCCTCGCAAGTCGCCGACCAAGGGCGTGGCGCCCGAGGACGTTGCCACGATTGTGCGCCTCAGCGAGATGCTGGCTAAGATGCACGCAGAGAGTGAGGCAGACAAAGACGAGGAGTGCTCCGAGTGTGACGGGGAGGCTGCTGCTGCCAAGGCTGACGACCGCGATGCCTCTCCGCTCGAGGTCCTGCAGCGAGAGTTGGAGTGGGTGATGGAAGAAGTGCAGTGCCTCCGCGACGATCTCGTGGAGTCTGAGAACGAGCTCGCAACTGTCGCGGAGCAGCTCGCAGCAGAGGAAGCGGAAACTGACCAGCTAGAGATGAAGCTTGCCAAGGCCACTCGCGAGAAGGAAATCGCCGAACGCATGCTCGCCGACGCCAAGACTGACATCGAGCGAATGGAGGAGACAATCCAGGCTTGGCAGGTGTGTGTTTTGGAACTCTGACTGTTTGGTATTGTGTTTGCATGTGTGTGTGTGTGTGTGTGTGTGTGTGGATGTGACACGTGTGCGTGTCTGTCTCTGCTCCGTGCGAGGAGGCTGGCGACTGTCTCTGACAAGCCGCTGTGCAGCACGACCGCGTCTCGGCGGCGGACGAACTCAACGAGCAGCGCAGCAGACTGGCAGAGGCGGAGGAGGTTGCTGCAGGCGTTGCAGGCCGTCTGGAACGGGAAGTTGCCCGTGTCGGTCAGGAAGTCGAGCAGTGGACTCGCGAGAAGATGCAGGCCGACGAGACCATTTGCCAGCTGACCAAAGAGGCCGCAGAGCTCTCAGAGATGCTGACGGCGGAGGAGGAAGCAGTTGACCAGGTGCAGCAACAGCTCGATGAGCTCGGCGCTGCCAAGACTGCTGTGGAGCTTGAGAAACGAGTGCTGGAGGAGGAGCTTGGGCGCGTGCGCACGCAGCTCACCAACTGGCACCGGGAGCGTGCTGAGCTGACTGCGCAGTTACACTCGGCCGAGGAGCTGCAGCTGCAGGCCCAGGCGCAGGCCTCGCACCAATGCGCGCAGGCCTCGCAGACTGCAGAGAGGCTGGTCAAGGAGCGCGAGGCTGCTGCTGCCGTGCACGAACAGGTCGGTCCCGTCCTGACCGATTGAGGAGCGTGTGCTCCATCGCGTGCACTCGATTGCGGCATGGCGTGTTCTCAAAGGGGGCATCACCTGTCGGTCGTGTGGGAGTCCCGTGTGATGTTTTGATTGTGTTCTGACTTGAACCTTGCAGCTTCGAGCGGTGCAAGCCAAGGTCGGAGACGCCGTGGCCCTGGCAGAAGAGAAGACTGCGGAACTGGAGAAGCTGCAGGCCAGCAGCGCAGACCGCGGCTCGGAGCTCAGCGTGGCCAACGAGCAGCGTGATGCCATGGAGACGAAGAAGCTCGAGGACGTCAACGCCCTGGACAAGGCACTGGTGCGTTGTGTCTTGGTCATGCTCGACAAACTGGTGGTGTCTTGGTGTCAGCGACGCTGTGTGGGCGAGCGTTGAAATGGCGATGGTATGATCAGGGTGAGAAGGCATGGTGGAGACAGTGATGGCCTGCGTTTTATCTGCGTGAATTGAGTGTCGCCCTGCAGGCGACTGCTGCGGAGGCCGTCGAGGACATGCAGCGGGCCAAGGCGGCAGCCCAAGCCGCGCAGCTCCAGCTGTCAGAGTCTCACGGCCTTGCCAAGACACTGCGGGACACCGTGAAGCAGCTGCAGACTCAGCTCGACGACGCCTCGCGCGACAAGCTGAATGCCATGTCGCAACTGGACAAGGCGATCACGGAGCACTCCCACGCCAACCTCATGCTCGTGAGTTCTTCTCACTCGCTCTCTCCTCTTTCGCTTGGATAGCTCCGGCAGGTTCCGCTGCTCGAGACGGGTCCATGGATGCGGCCCAACTGACGTGTCGACACAGGACGAGGCGCAGGCGGAGATTCAGGCCCTGCGCGGTCAGATTGAGGCGGCGCAGATTGAGGCGGAGAAGGCGCAGATGCAGCTCCTCCTCCACGGCGACCAGGGCACCGTAAGTCCAACCCGAGACAAACAATCTTTTCCCCACTTGCCGAAATGATGATTTACAATCATGTTGGGTTGGGCCGCGCCCCATGTTCCGGTGCACTTGCGCTGTTGTCCCCGAAGTCCTGGTACACTGTTGTCCCCAAAGTCCTGGT